>VWZN01014357.1:175893-212803 GCA_013396955.1 Regulus satrapa
CATTCTTATCTGCTTTATTATACACATTACAGTCTAAAACAAAAAGTAGGTTTTATCTCTTCATCTGTGTGCATGTACACCAAATACTTTAAAGAGCATTAATTACCTACATTTGGGGTAAATATTTTATTAGGGGAAAAAACCCCTCCTGAATTTCCAGACCAAATGGGATCAGATCCTTTCAAATTGTAAGGTGAGTCAGATCCCAGCTGATGTAAACTGGTGTTGTCTCAATGAAACCAAAAGAGCAGTTCAGACCACAACCAACTAAAAATGCATCATGTTTAATAGGAAAGTTTCAGAAAGAAACTGTTTATTCCCTTCACTGTAGAATATATATTGTGGCAGGTTATTTTCAGGTGGTAAAAATAAGCAGCTCCCAAAATTGTAAAAAATATAGGAAATACTTAGGCACTGCTAAAAGGTGTTATTTTTTTTTTACTGAATGTGGGTTGTTACTTGCATAATTGGCACAAAATAGAAAGCAGTTCACAAAAATGGTATTGTTTGCACTTCTGTAATTAAGATTGTATCAGTATTTCAAGGGCATAATAGCCAGCTAGAAAAACACATGCAATTACAGCATTAATTCCTCAGGAAGTAAATCTTTAGCCAGTTTTTGTGGGGAAAATACTGCTTTGGTTAGTGACCAGGTAGAGGAGTCCAAAGAAAATCATTCTGGGTTCCAGTATGGCATCAGGTGTTCTGCTTCCCTCACATAATTAAAACCTAATGTAGAAAAGATGCCTTAATGGACTTAACAAGCAGAAATGCAAATATTAGACTGACTTAGTATGTTCCACTTTCGCAATTTATTAATTGCTGTAAATATGCAAAGGTATGCAATTAAAAGAGCAAATGAGTCTTTCTAATTAGGATGGAATGGTAGCACATTTCATTGAAGTAGGACACAGTGTGCTACTTAGCTGTGTATATGTTTTTGCCAATTAGTCAACACGGAATTCTCGTCTGAACAATTGAGCCTTACGTAATTGGCAAACGAGCACTGGAGCACCAAAGTCCAAAAACAACATTTATATTACCCTGTAACACAACGGGGTACTTTTGGCCTTTTTTTGCGTCTGGGGAAAGGGATATAATTCACTGACAATACCTGAGCCTGCCTGTGGGAATGTGACTTTTTCTGGGTTGCCTGCTCGCAGTCACACGAGCAGTGCCTGGCACTGGGACACCAGGTCCCCCAGCAGGCCAGGACAGAGCTGCTTCCTGCCCCTTGCTTTTGTTCACTCAGATGTGCCATTCAGCAAGAGGCAAGTGTCCCCAGCACGTGTTCCTGGTATTTTTAAGATTGGATCCTGGCTCTCCTGGCAGTCCCAGCGACGTGCCACGGCCAGGATCTCCTCAGTGGCTGAACACACCACACTGACATGGCACCAGAGCTTTCCTAGAAAGCTTTGGGAAACAGCCCTGAGCTGGAATTACAATGGAAATACAACTCCAGGCTAAATTAGTTTTGCTCTGATCTGCTCCACAGAGCTGCGTTTTTGGGGATGAACATGTGGGAGAGGCGTAATTGCACACGATGCCGTGTGTGGGATGTGCCAGGGCTGCCTGGCCACTTGGACCATGCTGAGTGACCTGCTGGCAGGCTGGGATAGCTGGGCACTGTGCTGGGCTACGGCCCTCAGACAGACACCAAATCCATCTCTCATGTAATGAGCAAATTGATTTTCTGTGCAGCCAGGAATATCCCAGTGGGTACTCCCCATTTTGGATGAGGGGGCACTTGGAGCAGGTGGAATTCCTCACAGTTGCTAAACAATGCTCAGTCCCGTGGGAAGATTTGTGTTTGCCGATATAGCAAATTTAGTAATTTTAAGATTAGATCTCTAACTTTTTTTAATTCTCTCAGGTGAGAGGAGCAGGATAAGAAGGGGAAGAAATTCTGTTCTTGGCTAATGTCTACATTTCCAGGATGGAAAAGGATATACAAATGGGAGCCACCAATATATCAGTCATGACAATGTGTAGTGATGTAGGGTTTGCAGGAAGAAGAGTTTAGTCTGCTTGACATGAGGAGCTAAAATTTTAAAATAGCTTTGGAAAGCTCATCGAGAAGCAATGGAGCACAAGAAGGATGAGGAGCAGTGGAGTGCACAGCAAAGACCCCCAGCCTAAGGGCTCCCAGGAGCTGCTTGGAACAAAAAGGTCCCTCTGGTTCTGTAGTGCTCTGTGGGTTTGGGGCTGGTCTTGCCTTGATTTTGAGTAAAGTTTCCTTGAATTTAGAATGTGTGTTACAGAAACACTGAGTTTAGGGGCTTCATTTGGGAAAAGTTTCCTGAATTCTTGGCCATTTCCCTTTGTATAATAATTCAAATATACTTAGGCTGTACTTAAAAAACTGACAGTTTCTGTGACAGATGAAATAGAACATTCTGGGATTGCAGAATAAAATAATATAATTCAGACTGTAGCAGGCAGCTTCCTGCCCTGAGCCATGACCCCTCAACAGATATTCTTCCCATAACCTCCTGAAATATTCCCAGGGCCTCTTTCATGGTGAAAGGTATCTTGCTTAGTGCTTCTCCTATGCTCAGAAGGCACAGGCCTGTAGCTATAAATAATTACTGACTACTCACACTCCTTTGCACAAAGTTCAGGTTTAAACTTTCATTCAGATACCCGTGTGCCTGTTCCTGCTTGCTGTACCTGGGAAAGGTTGTATTTTTTACATCCAGCCCATTTGCTCCAAGTTAAAATCATTCTGTCATGTGGCTGAGAGCTCAGACAGGGGATTAAGTTCCAGGCTTTTTTGGTGATTTGGGCTTTTCTTCCATATTGCTTCGTGTCCTGAGGATAGTTACTAAAACCTTGATTCTTTTCCTTAAAGAAAGGAAGCACTCACTGACCTCCAGGTCATCAAGGTGTGAGTGTTTAACACCCTTGTGAAACACAAAGAACTGAGGTTTGTCCTTCCACCTTTCCTCAGGAATTAGGATGTCCCTTGCACCCAGGTGAGGCAGGGGTGGGAAACACCTGCAGATCTCTTCATAGGGAAATCCTCCAAGTCCTGGCAGCTGTCCCAAAGCGGGACATTCCCTGTCACACCACCTTTGCTGGAAGTCAAGCCTGTGGTAGCCCAGCCATGAGGGATCCTCTCTGCTGGGCTCACTGGAAGAAGGGTCCCTCCAGGCTGAGCTCCATCGAGGCCACTCACTGATAGCAAAAAACCCCCAACTTTTGCACATGTAAGAGCTTCAGACAAGCCCGTGGGGCTGCACCTCTGTTTCCTTTTCCATGAACAGTTACATTTAGAAATAACAACAAACAAATGCCTTTTGCATCACGGCTGAGTATGATGTGTAGAGCTCTGTGCTCTCAGATTGTGCTTCAGTGGAGTGAACCATCTTCCCCAGCTTTCAACAACCCTCAAGGAGCTCTGTATTAGATTCTTTGATGCTGTTTTTCTGCCAAAAGTGCTTTACATTACTCAAGCTCACCAGATGCTGAGTTTCATATTTTGAGTGAGGGTAACTTTCCTGATGTATGGAAGGTGTTTAGTCCTTTCATTTGACCTTAGCTTTAGCTTGCTCATATTTGTCACTGGAGAGAAAGGTGATTAGGAAGATCTATGGCCCTCAGTACTGATTGCAGACAGCAGATATGCAGCACTGTCAGAGTGGGCAATTGCTGACAGAACTGTTTCAAATTCAGCACACTGTGGATCTCAGGCTCACATCTCCGTCAGCTCTATTTTAATATCTCCTAGCACAATTTCAATATTTACTTCCTGCAGAATAGAGAACATCTGGGATTTATGTGGCTGCTCACAGGAGTAAAGAAAAAAACCAGAGAAGTGTTTCTGGGGCTTTGCCTATAAAAGCTTCAACTTTCTGAGCAAAGCTAAATGGTGTTTGGCAGTGCTGTAGTAGAAAATTAGGGAGAAAATGGTTTAAAGACTCCTGTTAATACCAAAAGAACTTGCATTCTGCAGAATTTGGCATAGCAACAACCTGCATTCCCAGAACTCTCCCTGTGTATTTGAAAATAATGAAGTGAGAACAAATTGGGTTTGTGGAGCACATTATATGTGCCAACAGGCTTGTTTGTGTGTGTCTGAGATAAATGTGTGAGTGCCTGTGTGTATGGGGGTAATTGTTATCTCTGAGTGCTGTGAGATCCCCTTCCTCCCCAAATCCACATCACCACCAGATGCTGAGAATAACAAAATCCTGGCTCCTGCCATTTCTACCTCTAGACTCAGTTTCCATGTAAAGAGGTTAATGCCAGCTAAGACTGAAATGGTCTCCTCTTCCTGCTACTTTTTGAGGCATTTGGGAGTATTTTTATATCCTTTTTGCTTTTAATTGCCATTGTCCCTGCTTCATCCTCTCCCTTGTTGCCACTTAGTCCTTGCTGAACTGAGCAAATGGTTTTTACATGGTGTTCTGTGACTATTGAGATCTTTGATTATAAAAGGTACCTGCTGTTTCTGCTGCCTTCTGTAACTGTAATTTGCTCAGGGAAGGAATGGTGAGGGCTGCATTGAAGGGGTGGCCAGGACTTTAGGAAAGCCACCAGCATGAAAATGCTTCTCTCCTTTGCACTGGGGGGGAGGCTCTGTGTCTCTTCTGGCCCCTCAAAGGGGGCTATTTTTGTCAATAAAATAGGGCTTCCCTACCGCGTCAGGGCTTTGTTATCCCAGAGGAAGTTAGCTGAATTTCAGGACAGCGCAGTATCTTCCCATACCTTTGATGCTGTGATAATTTATGCTCTATTGACAGCCTGCATCCGAGCTGACACTTCACGCTCAGAACAGTGAGAGCCTAATGTGCTGCAGTAATTCCACAGCACTTCCACTCCTGCACTGCCATTCTCCTTTCCATGAATCCTGCGTCCTTACCTAGCTCAGGAGAAGTTACCAGCATCGGGCTGTGCCCAAGCCAGATAATCTGGGTGAGGTAAAGTTGCTCGGTGCAAGACTTCTTGCAAAAAGTCACAGCACACTGCTGCTATTGTGAATTTACAAATTCTCCTATCTATCCCAGCTCCTGTGTGCATACTTTGGGTATTCCATGTCAGTTTTCTCTGCTTATTTTTCTTTTTGATCCTACAAATTTTTCCAAGTTAATGTTTTATACAACTACATAAGAATATTTATATCCAGAACTTCTGCATGTTTTAATGACATGTGTCAAGGAAAAGGCACTGCAGGTAGGCAGTAAGTCAAACTAACCCTTTAAATGTTGACAATATGGTGTGTATGCTCTGTATATTTATTGCTAAACTATAAAGCAAGCCCTGGACTTCATGAAATATTTGGATTTACTTTGCATGTCTGGATATTCATTCATGTATGAAAGTGCTGGGTGTACTGCACGTGCACGGAGCATCTGTGTTGTACATACACATTAGGAGTGATGCCTCCCCGGGGCATCTGTGTGTGTGCAAGAAATGCACAGGCTGATGCTTGCAGAGCAGGATGCTTGGTCTTCCAGGAAATCTTGCTTGGAGCATGTTTTGTGCTGTTCTGTAGCAATGGGGATCCCCCATGCTAGCCCATTATTTCAGAGAGGCATTTCCTGACAGAAAACCAGCCCCATTTGGATGTGGACTGGTCACCAGGAGGTGGTAAAGTGTTCATTGTTGGGGGAAAAGAAAAACCTCTGACATTTCTGTAATTGCTTTGCTGCCGTGTCTCATATTGCAGCAGAGTCATTCTGCATGTGTGGGTACCTCTAATGGAGAGCGATGGTGTCATTAATCTCAAAGGAACATCAAAAGTCTGAACTGTTTCTGAGCACTGGTATAAATCAGTTAAGTGCTGTCCCTTCCACACAGTCATCTGTTCTGCTTTCCTAATAACTCTTATATGTCCTTTCTCTCTTTTTTTTTTTTTATTTTTAATTTTTTTGACACATTTCTCCTTAAGCACAGTGGTAAGATGTACTTCCCGACATGAATCACAGTTTGTGCAGACTTCCATTCTTGGATTTTAACATCAATTTTACCTTAGGATAGTTACAGGTTGTCACTGTGCTACTCAAGGTATATTATTTCCATATCATTTTTGTGTGAATGTGGTTGTATTTATTCATACACAAATAAAGCCAATAAAGCACATAGCCAGTGCATATTTTATTACTAATGCAGCATTTACAGCACTTTATTGATAACATAAAAAAATGGTACACATATAAAAAGAAAATGTTACAGCATAAATCACCCTAAATGTTCAGCCAGCATGACCATCACATATAATGCTTCCATTTATCAATCAATATGTCAACATGCCTTGATGCTTCAGATGTAAATTACCACCTAAGGTGTCTTTAGCTCCTCGAAATGTCATCTGCTGAACCAAGCTCATTCAAGTTCACCTTTTAGCTTTTTCCCTGAGATGCTCACTGTCCATCAAACAAGTGAAGGAGGCCAGAGGTTAATGAACCTTAATTGGATTTCATTATGGGGCAGTAGAGCACCTCAGGTGCTGACAGTGTCCTGTCCTGAGGAGCAGTGTCCTGAAGAGGGGGTGTGAAGGAGCAGAAGCCAGGCTTTCTCCTGCACTCTACCACCTCATGACATGCCATTGTTCCCTGCATTGTCCCCGCCGAGGTGTAAACTTGGTGCAAAGCAAATCAGCCACATTTCAGTTCTGAGACGTGTTTAAAATACATTTGTAAGTGTGAAGATTTCTGAATGACTGAATTATGCTGTAAGGCAAGCCCAGTGCTTTATAACTCCTATCATTACTAAGATCTGGTGTTCTTTATTGCCTGTGATCCAGAAGAGGAATTGTATTCCCTCGCTGCAAGTAGGGCAAGGCAAGCCAAAAAAAAAAAAAATCTTTCACTCACGAATTTTATGGTGTTAATTTGCCACATATTAATTTTCACGTATCATTTGAGAGCAAACAAAGAATTAAAGTCGTTCACTCAGTAGTAAAACTGTTTTATTCAGAGTTGTAATTAGGCTATATTATTTTCATTTTCCCTTTGGAGGATTGGAGGCCATGAACAGAAAATGATTGTGCTGCTATTTCGTATGTCAAAAAGCCTGCACTGGCTTTTAGCAAAAATGCCTGTAAGTTTTTGGAGAAGTTAGAAGGGCCAAAATATACTAGATCCAAAATGTATACTTGGTATATCGCAATTTTGGTATCTATATTTCTGTTTCCCAAAATTTCACATTCTGCATCAGCTGTATTTTGCCATTTTTAGGCGTTGTCATTTATATAATCACTTTGTCCTGTTATTTAAAACAGGAGCCATGTACAATGTCTGTTAGCTAGAAATCATATTTTATGAATAAAAGATGTACTAAAGAGCTTTCAAGAAGCTCTTGACAGAGCTGTCTAACTAATTGATAGATCTGTTTGGGGTTTTGTTGGGTTTTTGGCTTTTGGGGGATTTTAGGATGGGGTTTTGGAGTTTTTAAATTTTAGTCATGCTAGAGAAAAGTATTTTTTATTAGCAAAAAAAAAATAAAATTAAGGGTCAGTTTAGGTTATCTGTTTGAACAAAAAGGATAGTTCATATTTCTAAGGATCTTAAGCTTCTTTCTGTATTTATTTTTTAATGCTAATATTCTAGCTTTTTTATAGTGACTAAATCAGATTTTAATATTCAAAAATTTTAAAAAGCAAAATAAAGTAAAAAGATTTCACTTTAAAAGTATTAAATGAGCACTTCCACTTTTGAAAAATAAACACCTTTTTAGCCAGAAACGCTTCATTGATGTCCCCCCAGAAAGGCAATATTGTATGTGTAAACGACTCACTTTTTAATTCTTCATTTCTCAGGTCATTGGTTTTTCATGATTTTTTTTCTTTCCCCTCTCAAAGATTTTGTAGCTTTTTTCAGGGAAAACCCAACCATATTTGCTCCTAACGTTATCTGCTTAGGCTAAATCTTGCTTAACAGTATGTGTTAACATTTGCAAAACCAATAAAAATTCAACCTAAAATATGACAAACAGCAGGGCCACTCTAAACCTCACTGCAGAGATAACTGTACTTTGGCTGAACAAATGTGTTCTTCCTGCCATTGGCAAATGGCAAATAATTTTAAATTGTTTCATGAATAAAGGATTTTCAGCCGGCAAAAGACCACCTTCATTTCCAAGCTCAAACTGGTAATTTTCTTGTGGACTTGCAGTTGTTAGGGAAGGAAACAGAATTATAAGCTGCTGTCTGCGCCGTCAGGTCTCCTGCTTTGAATCCAATAACTGAGCTCAACAGCCTCAAAAGGGTATTAAACATCAATATCCTTTCCTCAGTAAGAACTAATCAGTTCCATCTCTCTACCTTTTGGGATAAAAAGAATGGTCTGGTTGCTGCAGGATTTATAATATTTATAGGTACCTTTTATATTCTGTTTCCACCTGCTGTTGTTTCCGTCTACTCTTGATTGTTTTATTTACATGGGGGTTTTTTGGGGTGTAAGCTGATTGTGACACCCCAGATTGGATCGAGGGCCCAACCTGGAGGATGCACCTTCCACGGGAAGGGCTCCAGTGCTTTCACTCGGGAACTGAGTCTTATATCTATCTTTATTCCTCATTTTCACTCCATGAGGATGGTGCCTGGGGAGAAATGGGCATTGGGGGAGTCTTTGTCACAGCAGGGGCCAAGGACTCTTCACCTCCATGCAAGCGCTCGTTCCTTTGGGCACCCCTGAAGGAGCCTGCAGGGAACCTGGAGAGCAACAATTTACAGTGGCCTGGAGTGACAGGACAAGGGGGAATGGCTTCAAATTGCCAAAGGGCAGAGTTAGATGGGATATTGGGAAAAAACTCTGCCCTGAGGGTGGAGTGGCCTGGCACAGGGGCACAGAGAGGCTGTGGCTGCCCCTGGATCCCTGGAAGTGTCCAAGGCCAGGCTGGACGGGACTTGGAGCAGGCTGGGACAGTGGTAGGTGTCCCATGGCAGGGAGTGGGACAGGATGGGCATTAATGCCCCTTCCATCTCAAACCATCCAGTGATTCTGTGATTGATAACAGAGTGGGACCCTGCTCCTGATAAGGCTGTCACAGCACTTTCATAATAACTTTTCTGTGTTCCATTACATCATCTGATAGCTTCATTCAGATAAATGATTACCTGAAGAAGATGAAAACAAAACCAAAGACCCTAGGGCACATGTGGTGTATGAAAGCAAATCTCAGCTCCTATTAATTTTTAGGCCGTTAAAAGACACTTTTCTAGAGAATAACACATTCCTATTGTCCCTAAAATGTGAAATATAATACAAATAGCCAGTGGCAGCGAGGGATTTATTTGCTGCGTGTTCAGGTAGGGTTCATCTGGTAGAGTTCTATCACATTCTGATGGATTTATGACAGTTCAATCAGAAGTACAACACTCGTGTGCATGTGCTCGGCACCCGCAGGGACAGTTCAGATCTCAGGGAATGCAATGAGCATCCCAGCAACAATCACAATTCAGGACAGCAGTGTCTTCTTGCTGGATATCAGTGGCAACATCTAATTATGAAGAAAATGTCAATGCTTCCTCTTTATTACTAACATTGTGGCTGCATTAAATCTAACTTTATTTGACAGGGCCTACTCAAAATTATTTCCTACAGAAATGTGCTATCAGACAGCAAGAGTATATCTTTGTCAAAACAGCAAGTAGTAGCTGCTGTTAAGCAATTTTGCAAACATGGTACCTTCAGGCAGATATTCTGTATATCATTCTGCATTTTCTGATATGACAATTAGCCTTCAGTGTCAAGATAAAAAAGATTACGGATGCAAATATGGCTATTTCTTTTCTCTTGGTTGATTGTATCTGATTACAGCCAGCTACTACTTCTCAGCATGATGAGTTTAAATATATTTTACTCTTTTCTTAAGGAAAAAAGAAGGAAATTGACAGCAGAGTACTTAACTGCTGAGATTCATATGCTCACTTTATGTATATATGAAATGTAATTCAAGTGGCTGCAAACATTGACTAATCCAAGAATTCAAGCTTATTTGAGTTTTCTGTAGAGGAGCTTAGATTAGATCAAGTTGATGAGTTCTTTTGAGTTGCATATTACAATGTCATAAAAGACTAACTGAATTCATACCAAACACAAGCTGGGCTCCTGCTCTTAGCACCACCAAAGAATGGAATTAGGATTTGCATCTTCTCCTCACAGACAGCAAACCTCCTCTTTGATTATTGGAGGAGTTTTGGCAGATTGTCGCACTCAGCAGCAAAATAACATGAAAAAGTCTTATTACAGAGTCAGTCCTTGTATGTGGATTTCAGTATTGTAATTTTCTAAATGTGAGCTATTCTTCAGCTTTGCAGCCTGGAGGTGGCTTAAAAACCTTTCTGGGAAGTTCAGTAACAGATTTGTCAAAACAGCATTCTGAAAAAGAAATCCTGGAATTATAAAAACATATAGTTAAAATTAGTCACTCCAGACTCATCTCTGGTGCAGTTTGACCCTGAGGAGCTCTGCCAAAGGACCAGCCCAGCCTGAGCTTGCCCTGGTGAAACCCAGTGGGTTTTGTTCCTGAATGTGGAATGCTCCCTGAGTGTCTCTGCCCTCCTGCTCATGGCAGTGGAGACAGCAGAAATCCTTGTGCAAAAAATGAGCAGTCTTGAGCACGGTCTTCATAATTAGAGACCTTTCCCTTTTGAATCTGCACCAAAAAAGCTACGTTATTTTTTATGGCTTATTACCTGAAAAACAGACATAACAATGGAAGGAGGATGTGTGATAAAGAGATGGAGCTAAATTAAGAGAACAATAAATATTGCTGAGATTAGGCTGCTGGGCAAAGAGCTGAATGCAGTTGAAAATCCAGGAAATCAGTTCAGGAAGATGAAGTTCATGGAGAGCAGGCAACAGAAGACTGTGTTTCAGCCACAACAAAAACTGAAAAGAAAGCACAGAGACGGCCACAGCAGGTGTACTTTATACTTCCAGCTCTTAGGAAACCTGCCAGAAAGCAGTATTGACATGTAGCAGCAGAGCATTTGAGTAGAAAAGGAGTGTTAAAGTTGCCTTGGCATTCACATCCAATTTAAGAGAAAAGCTCCGTTTGGATATCTAGAAAATAGATATCCTCCAAATACTTCATGTGGAGCCTGTGTGCTAATCAAGAGGACATTCAGGGAAGAAACCAGTAAACAGCAGGCTCGAGCAAAAATGCTTTCCCAGCTCCCAAGCAGGAATTATTTTTAACAATAAGGCATAAAGCATCCATTGGAGTAACCCCTGATCAGTGTCTCTCTGTCATATGAGTTGTTTCATTGATTTCAGTGGTGCTATTTAAGATAAGCATGTGCTTAAGTGCTTGGCAGGGTTGAATCATAAAGAGGGTACCCTATTTTAGCAAAGATACTGACAAAAACTGCCCTCATTTGCACCTTAACTCCCATTTCATAGTTCTGTCCTTTAAGAAAGCATTAATTCACTCAGAATAAGAAAGGAGTCACAGAACCAAACTGCACCAAATCAGAGGAAGAGTGTTTTCCCTGCAGAGATTTCAGCATCATGCAACGACCTCCAACAACTTTAATTAAAGAGAAAACGCATACAGAAGGGAACAGTACAAAGCTATAGCTGATAATTTAGTTCGGCATCAAAAGTCAGCTTCATGAAAAGCAACTGTCAGTCCTTAGCCAACAACTACAAAACATGCTGTGATGCACTGAAATATTAGGGGGAAAAAAGAAAATTTTCGTGACTTCTTCAAACTGGGGAGAGGGTTCACATTCCTTTTAACTACCTGAGGGAATTAATTAATGAGGAAAAAAAGGCCACCATAAACCCAAAGTCCACTGGGTTGTTAATTGCAGGTATCTGCTCTGCAGCTCACCTGCTGCTTTGGCTGTTTCAATCCGGGACTGCCATGGTGAGCTGCCGCTGACCTCGCCCTGTGAAAGCACTGCACACACTGGCACGGAACTCAAGGTGCTGCAGCCCCATGTGCCTTTCACCTGAGCTGCCTTCCTAGGGATTCACCCAGGGCAGGTGGTTAACAGAGAGCAGCCACCTTTCCTTTCACCTGAGCTGCGAGCCAACAGAATTTCCATCTCCATTAATAGGGGGGTGGCCAGGCACTGCCCAGGCCCCCCCGGGAATGGTCACAGCCCCAAGGCTGCCAGAGCTCCAGGAGCATTTGGACAATGCTCCTGGGCACAGGGTGGGATTTTTGGGGTGTCCTGAGGTCAGGCTCTGTGATTCTTGTGGGCACATTCCAGTTCTGGAGGCTCAGTGATTCTAGGAACTGACACAGGGCTAATTGACTCCTCTGACACTGGGTCCCTGCCCCTCCAGCTGCTTCTTTCATTGGTTTCACCTCAGCCCTCTGTAAAGACAGCTTTGTGGGCTTCTCACTGTCCCTCCAGAGAGATGGAAAGGCTCGAGCTGGGTGAGGGACATTGTGGGAGTTTATCTTGACCATTCCTTATCAGATCTTGTCAGGTGCCAGTCACAAAAAGCCGTGGCAGCAGCGATGCCTTCAGCTGTAAATGTCTATTTTTCACCTTGGGCAAACATGTTATTCAAGAGAGGGTTAGGCCATGCAAATGTAGATAGTCTTGTAGATTTTTCTCTGATTTTCAGGAAAAGTCCATGGCTTTTTAATCACAAAAGTTACTCTGTATTTAGATATTGTTTTCCTAGAAACTTCTGTGATATTTTGCAATGATCAGGACATAGGAGTCTGCCCGGGATGCATAAAAGTCACACAAATTTAAAAAGGTAAGGCACTAACAACTTTGCTGCTCTGGTCCTGTACAGAGAGGTGTTTGCTTGAGTAGAAGAGGATGGGCAGTGTTAAATTAGGGAATTATACTGCAAGTAGCCAGGTTGGCCAAACTATTTGTCCTTCGTGCCTGAAGGTTCCTGTTGAATTCGAGGTATGTTTTCTTGCTGGCAGGTCTCAGTGGAGAACCCCTTTCCAAGCATTAATGTAACTGATAGCATCACTTGAGTGGTGTCAGCTGGAGTGATATTTCTCTTTCCTCCACCTAATAGAGACTGAAAGGGCTCTGAAGTTCTGAATTTAGTTGGGTGGAAGTATGGGGTATTTAGGAAGGAAAAGGAAGGTAAAATGCAGGAAACAAACCCATGACATAATCAACACAGTGTAATTTAAAGATCAGTTACACAGGGTTGGAGCCTGATCGTAGCACACCTGTCTAGTCTAGGCTAAAGCAGGAACAAATCTGAAGGAATACTGTGAAAAAACTCCCAATGTTGAAGCTGGGACCTTTACCTGTACTATGACCGTGCTTAACTACAGATATACAGAACTAAAATGTTCTGCTGTGAACTGGACTCAATACTTTTACCTCCAACAATGTTTAAAGTATGTAATTATGAATATATAGGTGGCTTGATTGCAGAAAAGTAGATAGACATATTGAGAATTAGAGCAGGTAACCACACTGACAAGACTTGCTGGACTCTGTTTTATTTACAATGCATAGTAAATTTGTTTTATTTTAATATCTCACTCCCATACAAAATATGACTCAAATACTTGGCTGAAACTGAACCACCAGTAAGGTCGTTGAAGTATTTATTTCACTTTTTAATCTACATATTTTTAATCCATTAGAGGTTAAAAATTAAACCATCAAAGAAATACTTCTATTTCTTCTGAATAAACTTCCAAACTCTGGCTTAATGTCAAGGTTTGGGTCTAGTCCCAAGCAGTTTAGTTGAAGCTTCACTAGAGTAAGGATTCAAAATAGATCTCACTGATTGCAGCCTCACTTCTCTGGTAGTCACAGTCATCTCAGAGAAAGTCTTCTGGCTGTTAGTGTGGCATCTGTAGTAGTACAACTGCATTTCTTGTTGAAGTGTGTTTCATCTAAACTGTATCATTTAGCAAATAAAAACCATTTAGTGAGATACAGTAGATGGATGCTGAAATTGGCCTATTAAAGATGCTTTAACAAATGGTGTAATGAAATTCTCTGCAGCTGAGACACCACACTTAATATGACTCAGAATAGATAAAGTAAATAGTGACTAAGAGTAACAGCACTTTATAGAACATAATTATCATCTAAGTGAGGTGCTTTTCAGATGTGAGGAATTTCTGCAATACACTTTCTGCTAGCATTAAAGGTACTTTTCTCTATGTAGTGACTCAGTGTAGGGCAATTTGTTTCATAACTGGAGAGTTTAAAACGTGGTTTGGAGGTTTGCTAAAATGTCTCAGACTCTTCATTTTGTGATACTTTGGCTGTGTATTTATGAATGGTTTTCCCCTGAGCCTTTATTAACCAACCACAAGTCCCCCACATCTTCCAATACAAACTCTTGCGAGTAGTAGATTTTCTTGTTGCCTGTGCTGTAGATTCATATGCTGTGAGAGCTTTACAGACAGGGACTTTAGTAAAATTCTGGCCAAATAATACACCATATGATTTAAGATTTCAAGTGCAGGGTAGAGCTACCCCTTTTAAATATATATATATATATATATAACAGTACGATGAGTGTGCTGTGTCTGAGTGGGTTACAAATGTCTGTGTCATAAAGATGTGCCTGTTCCCACTGGGATATAAACATGAGCTCCATAGCCTTGTAGTCTCTACCTTGCCAGTAGCTCTTCCAGAGATGTGGAGGCTGTTTGCAATACTGTATGAACCAGGTTCTGCTTTCTAGAACAAAATTTATTCTAATTTTGGTTTAATACACATTCAGATCAGTGACTCTGGGGTTATCCTCACGTAGCAGCGACTTCTGTTTGTCTGTGGACACAAGGCAGCTAAAGGTTAAAAGGAAGGCTGTGGCTGGTTCATCCAGTCAGAATCCAAAGCCTAACCTAGTCCAAAGCCAAGCAAAGTGAGAGATCCCTCATGAGCTGCTCCTCACAGCCCTTGAAGTCATCATTTTCTCCTGGGCAGGGGGAATACTCCCAGGTAGAGCTCTGGCAGAAGCAACCTCCCCAGATGAGGTGGAAGAGGCTGGGACACAAAAATGCTTCTGCCTTCTTAGGATGTGTTTTGAGATCCAAGAGTCCTGAACCATTTTTCAGTGGTGACTTATTTGATTAATTAGTTTGCTGTCATACATGCTTATCCATGAGCAGTTCAAAGGCCTTTCCACTTCATCACAAAGCATTTTATTTTGCTAGATATTCTTTTATTTAATACATTATTTTTATTTAATACAGAATCTATTCAGCAGCTGATTGCTGGATCTACAAGGTTTTTATAAGTGTTTCTGTATGTTTTAGTAGTCACTATAGCTATTGTAAGGTTTTATGGTCACAGAGCTTCTGAAACAAATGACTTTTCACTGTCCATATTATTTTATCATATCAGTAATGAGCTATTACATTAATATGGAACAAGTTTTACATGTCATAGCAGAGAAATAGTATTAATTTTCCATACCATTGCATTCTAATTTTGAATTAGCAAAGGTATGACTGAGAACGATTTTAAAACACATTGCTACAGTTAAAAAGAGGATAAATGGAACTTTCCTTTTAGATGAAAATCCCACCCATGATGATGCACAGGGGAGGATGACCATGCTGTTTAGATATTGGCCAGGGGCCCAAGGAAGTCCTGCAGTACCCCCTGCACATTTAATTTAATTTCTCTCAGGCTGAACCCCATAGTAAGGTCACTCAGAGCTCTTCCCTTACCCCCTGATTTCCCCTGCAACAGATTTTGTTTTGTCCTGCTGCCTGCAGCGCATCTTGCTGGTGGGTTTCCACCTGGAAAGGGCTTCCATGGCTTGCACAGGAGTGTTCCAGGTTGAGAGTAGATTTAGGGCCAGGCAAGATGCTCCTCACTGAGTGGTTAAAACCATATCTCCTGAATAAAGCATTTCAGGCTAAATCCAGCTGTGGGCTTGGGCTGTCAGCGTGTGAGGAAAACAGGAGGCAGCTGGGGAGGAGGGCAGGGGCTGCCCCCTGTGCAGGCTCCCAAGGGAGCATCCTTCAGCCCACACGCCCTGCGCTGCTCTGCACACACACAGACACCCACACACCCCACCACAGCCTCTCCTCATTTCCAGTTTGCTTTGCCCTGTGCCTCCAGCTGTGTCCCAGCTTGGTGTTAGCACATCTGATTTCCCTTCCACACCTCAGTACTTTGCATTTGTCTTCCACGAATTCCATTTTCTCTTTCTCCAATTTATCAAGATCGCTTTTCTAAGTCGGTCCTGAGAGATTTCCCAGCCTCTTGTCAGCTGCATGTTCAGCAGTGGGTTCTCTTTTCTAATTACTCACTGTGTAAAAAGCAGTGCCATTGCCACTGATAAAGCACAGTAATCATGCCTTTGCAGTCTGCAGAGTTTAACCAGTGGTGCACTTCTGCCCTAGAAGGCTATAAATGGGCTTAAAAACCTTCAGAAGGTGTATAATTATTTATTTAAATGTAGCAGTTTTATCAATTCCTGTGGAATTCAAATGATTTCATCCCAGTGAAAACCCAGGTGAGTGAAGAATGCAGCCTCTTTGATAAATTAGTAATTGAATGTAATGAATTCTTAATCATGGCTCTTGTTCTGCATTTGGTGACACAAGGTGCAGAGACCCCAATTAATTGCCACTCCCATTTCATACAATGAGCAGTTCCCAAATTCAGGTTTTTTATAAATCTAGTAGAGGAATAATATTAGATATACTGTTTGTCCTTTCAGTTTTTAGAGTGAACTATATATATGTTTGCAGTGTCTGAGACTTCCTGAAGTTATTTCAGTGTTTCTTGTAACATACCTAACTTTTTCAGAAAAAAAAACCCCTCTTGTAAAGGGCTTGAAACTCATAAGTGTGAGTTTTACTATGTGTTCAACCATTGTGTATAAAGATGTGCATTCATCCACCTCCAAATTATGGATTAAAATAATTGCCAAAACTGTAGATCAGATTTTTACACAACACAAATTATCTGTGAAAAAAAGAAAAAAAAACAACCCAAAACCCTGAAAATCGGGTCTTGATGGGTGTATGGGACAGTAAGAGGAATTCACCCACATGCATAAAAAAAAATAAATTAAATCCATTTAAACCAAGGAAAGCCTTGCTTGTGTTACAGGAGAAACCCGCCAAATGCATTCTGCTGTTTCATTCCATTCCAACATTCCTGTTTCCTCTTTCCTGCACACATCCCTTGTACTCATTACTTTATTTACCTTCTTCTTGCCCGAATGGGGAGAACTGTATTTTTTCTGGAAAATGAAATTCAAGCAGCACTGCACAGACGATCTCTCCTTCTCTTACCTTGCCTCAGGTACCTGCTGCCCCACTGGCTAAGACCAGCCAGAGCTGCTGCTCAGTGCCATCTCCTTGCCTTAGGAAGTGCCATTTCTCCTAAGTGTCCTTGATCTTGCCATAGGATTTTTAAGTAGGACTACCTCCTTCCTAAGATTCTCATTTTTTCTCCCTGAATTATTTTAAAGCAAGATATTCTCTAAAAGGATTTATAACTTACCATTAGAAATCCTCTTCATTGCTTTTTAGCCCTTTAGGATTTTGTCAGGATTACTAACAGGATTTTTATCACCAGGGAAATATGGCTTCAGACATTATATCTTAAAAAAATAAATCTGAAGCATAGACTGCCAATGAAGCAGCCAACACATTTATATTCTCTCCAGAGCAGCTTGTCTTGTAAACCAGAGGATTCTTTAGCAAGGTGTTTTAATTTTTTATGTGTCAGAATAAAGCAGATTTCTGGCTGAGGAAAACCATCTGTACAGATGACAGCTTGGCCATGGTGCTTTCCCAGTTTGTAACATGTATCTGCCATACAATTTTAGCCATGTTTTCACCATGTTTTGCTGCAGCTGCATTCCTCATTCTGGTTCCATACTTAAATATATTCTGAAATCCAGGTCTGCACAGTTGCTCACTGAGGATTACAAGAACGTGCCTTAATAAATCAAGCAGCCCCTCAAGTGTTTTCCTGCATCAAGGCCTCTCTCCTTTTTTGTGTATAGAGTAGAGCAAAGAAGGAATCAGGGACATCAGACCTGTGCTAGACCCAAGAAGCTCTGCAGGGTGATATACAGTTCTGCCCTGCATTTATCTCTGGGCACAGAGATTATAAAGGACTCACAGGCTAAAACCTCAGGTGGGCAGGAATACAAGAGGGAACCATCTCTGACTTTGTTTAATGGCTTTGCTAAGTGGGATTGCTTGTCTTAAGGTTGCTATCATCCTCCTTCCTAGAGGAGGGGTAATCATCAGGTTTTTACAGTCACAGCTTTCTGCACATCCATGACACCAGTGGAGGCTGTTCACAGGCAGTATTTATGTCAAAACCTTTCCTCAATGTCTACTTTCTACCTTGTGTATCAAGAGCTGGGGAATGGGAGTCCAACTGAGAGGGAAATGGGCTGGAGGAAAATGCAGGACAAAGTGTTAGCCTTACATATGGTCATCAGGTATAAGAGAGCTGAAATCCAAGAAAAAGCAGATTTTTGCTTCTAAAATTGCTTTCTGATGATCAGATTCCTTTCATTGTCTGTCAAATGAAGGAAGGAAAAAATGCATTTCTTTTCTTCTCCCTCTAAAACTGTCCTCACAGGGTGTGAAGAAGAGCCCTGTGTCTTCAGTGAGCTCTTTCTGCCCACATTCCGCCCAGTGGGGTGAGAAAAGGAGGACTGGATTACTGTCAAAGTTCCAGATAGGAGCAGAAGCCCTTAAAATAGAAGGTAGAAACTCAGAGTTTCTGACAGTGTTTTTCCAAGTCTTTGTTTTGCCCAGGAGGCAGATTCCCATGGCATACCCTGGGCTCCAGGTTCACTGAGGCTCTGCATGTTCTTCTTGTAAACTGGGCAAAAGCATTTTATAAATAATTGCTTTATTTAGGAAAATCCTGTGGGGGTTTTTTTTTCTGTTGTGTTTTCATTTTGTTGTGGTGGGTTTTTTTCTGATCAATAATCAGCAGAGTTAATTAGTTAAGATACATGACACTACAGGGGTTAGTGGGTCACATAAATCTTTTAGAGTAAATAACTCTGGAGGTTTTTATTTGAAAAAGTTGATGTCAAATTGTGTGTCCGGGGAAGTATCACCAAGGATATTTCAATTTTATATCAACTATAATTATTTAAATGATCTTTAATCTGTTAGACCTTAGAAAGACTAGAAGGCTTTTACAGGAATGAAATTCTGTGAGTACAACCTTTCTAGCCACTTAAAGGATTATCCTTGGGGAAAAGCTCCCTGTTTTGGAAGGAATAGATTTTATAAAATCTTCTAGATCACTTAAGAACAGGTTTGGATTAATAAACAGCAAATGCAAAATACAGAGGTTCCTGGGAATGGCAGAAAATCCAAGCAGTAATAAGCATGATCCATCCAGGTCCAAGTGCCAGGGGCTTTGTCAGGCTGTGACCATATGATGTTCATGAGCTGCATGCTCATTTTGTTTCTCTTCTTCATTTTCAAAAAAGAAAAAAAAAAAGCCTCCCCATAAAACACAAATAATTTTTAAAGTGATAAGTACAGTATTCACAGCTGGTGACTCTCTGCTATTTACAGCACAATTGATCTGTCTGGTTATGTATTTCTGGCAGGCCAGGCAGTGATGAATGTCTGGGAGCCAGTGAGCACCTCCCTCAGCAAGTCCCTGGAGCAGGATCCCCCCTCCTCACCCAACCCAGGTCACCTCTGTCCCTCCACCAGCTGCGTGTTCTACTCTGCACCACCAAATTATCTAAATCAGGAGTCATGCAACAGGATTAAATGCCTGTGATCTTTGAAAAGAAATCCATGTCAGGTAACTCTCATTTCCATCCTTGGCTTTGACCCTTCAGGCTTTTTAAGCAGTTTTCATTTTCAAGCTCATCTTTGAACCCACAAAGGCTCTCATGTCAAAGGCGAGAGATATTATGTCTAATCACTCCATTTCAAGAGCTGGGCTTTAAAATTAAAATACCAGATATTCAAGTTCATGATAAGGACAGGAAAAGTCATCCTTAAAACAAAAGTTAGCAGAATTTCTTGCTGCCTCTTCTGTGCCATCCCTGAGCCTATGGCACAGCCCGGCAGCCAGAGCCAGCCCTGGGCAGCCCTAAGGGACAGGCATAGGGCACCTCCTTTCCTGAGTCACATTTCACAAATTCCGACCTTGGCAGCTCGCCTCATGCACAGGGTTTGTTTTAGCAGGGGAGCAAACAGTTTAATTGCTCAGATTCCAGGCCCTGACCTCAACTAACCTTAATTAATTAATTAGATATCGGCACAAGTCACCAAGCCTGTAGGTGAGGAGAGGAAAAAGCTGCTATTTTGGAGCATGATCTAGGACCTTCATATTTGCCTTTGCCAGAGGAAGGGAGAGGGAAAAGTGCTTTGCATTGCTGTTCAGATAAGACCTGAGGGAGGTGTGAGCAGACCTAGGTGTTTGGACTGGAGAGGAGAAGGCTCCAGGAAGCCTTAGAGCCCCCTCCAGAGCCTAAAGGGGCTCCAGAGGAGCTGGAGAGGGACTGGACAAGGGGTGGAGGGACAGGACACAGGGAATGGCTGCACACTGCCAGGGGGCAGGGTTAGATGGGAATTTGGGAGGGAATTCTTCCCTGTGAGGGTGGTGAGACCCTGGCACAGGCTGCTCAGAGCAGCTGAGGCTGCCCCTGGATGCCTGGGGTGTCCAAAGTCAGCTGGATAGGGCTCGGAACACCCTGGGATAGTGGAAGTGTCCCTGCCCATGGCCGGGGATGGCACGAGATGGCCTTAAAGGTCTTCAATCCAAACCATTCGATGATTCCATGATAACTTTGGACTCTCCTGCAGGAGTTCATGTGGCTGTGTCACCTTGGGCTGGCTGCTGTCACCTTGGGGGGCTTGATGTCCATCCATGCCTGATCTGCTGAACAGCTGAAACTGATTTTTTAGGAACTAAAACCATGTCAAGGCAGAAGGGCTGCAGCTGGAATGAGTGTCAGGTCCTGTCTCATGCAGAGCTTGGTGTCAGGTTGCCCAACAGAGTGAGGGTAACTTAAGGCAGATTTAACCCCAGATAAAGGATTTTAAGCCCCTCTGGACACTGAGGAAGGAAAGGTCCATTCAGAGGGTAATTCAGGAGATGGACTTAACAGGACAGTACCCCCTTTTCTTGGTTACAACTTCTCCCTGAGCCTCTGCACATGGGGAGATGGATGCCCAGGGGGAGCTGAAGCAATGCAGCAATTCCTGTCATACAGCTTGGGGTGGCTGTAACTCAGCAGGACAGAAGCTTGTTTGTCTGCAGGCTCAGGTTTGGGATATAACAGCTTCCTTTGGGAAGGAAAACACAGCTCCCCTGAATAATTTATGCTTTTTCCTTAATTATTCAATAATAGGAGCCCATTCTTTGGTATTGAGATCCCAGATAAAGTGCCAACAGTATGTTATGTCTCTAAATCTTATTTTCAGGAGTAGTTTAAGGCCAAATTTTCAAGGTTATAAAAGCAACTTCAGATAGAGATAGCAATTTTCAAGACTAGTAATTAAGCCAGGCATCAATTCCCAGGGAGCTCAACCTCTGTAGGCATTTAAATGTGTCTTTTGGCACCTAATGACCTTGGCATCTTTCTCAAGAACAGAGAGAGAACAGAGGAATAGAGATGACTTCCTATGCCTGAATTGCAGTGGAAGTTTTTATTAAGTAGGAAACACAAAAATATCTTTCAGCATGTTTATTTTGTTAGCTGCTCTCTCCTGATACAGAACAAAAGATGAGACTTGTAAAAAGCTGGAGCGACCACCAGTCTTGTTGGCTTGAGGCTGCACAAATTAGTAATGCCATGTTTTTCTTCTGGTTCACTTAAAATTTTGTGTCTGAGCCTATGGTACCAACTTCATGTGGCATCATTGTACACCAAAAATAACTTTACACTATTCATTTCTTCGAAGTCTGAAATGTGACTAACAAATGCTAAATCTTTTAAGCGTAGTCTTCCCAGCTGTACACCACTACTGCTTGCCTTGGCAGATCCCCAGCATGGTTGGGAGTCCTCTCTCTGCTTTCTCTCCTCAAAATGTTTTCTGGATCAGAGTTTTTGACAAGTTAAAGGGTGTGGGAGTGTCACGTTCAACAGCTCTGAATCATTAGGAAGAGGCTGAACTGGAGTAAATCAGCATCCTGCTCTGACCAAGCTACTGTTATCTTTGCTTTAGTTAGCTGAGATCCCATCCATTTAATAAAAGATTTTATTTAGATTAATGCTTCAAAGTGGCAATTGAGGAGTTTTTTACAAAAACAATCCCTTTTAACAAAATATTGCTTTGGTTTATGGATTTATCTATATATGGACATATTTATTTCATAATCAAATTCATAACTGAAACTATAACGACTCAATAGGACATTTTCATAAATAATAGAGAGTAGTGCAAGAACATGACAGGAATTCCCATAACCCTGGCAGCAAGTTTATTTAGCTCCCATTGAGCATGTGCTAACCATACCCCGCTCCAACTTCTGCTCTTCTAAACTTCTATCTGCTCCCTTACAAATAAAATTAAGAACACTCATTATTTACAGAAATTATATGGTAAATAATTGTGCACAAAAAAATACACTTGTTTAAATTATAACTTGCTTGTGGATGATGCACAAAGAGGGAAAATGGGATGTTTTATTTGGGGCAAATTATTCACTCCTGTGAAGTGATTTGAAGTGAACTGCTGATTCTTGCCATGTATAGAGCTGTGTCGAGATCTATTTAAATACTTCAAGAAAGAGTCACGAGAATACTGCATAGCACAGTTAGTGTTTGTTTGTAAGACTGCTTAGCATGAAGGTTTTGCTCAAGAAAATCGCCCAGCACTCCAGACTGGTGTTACATTTTCTTTTCATGTATCTCAGATCAGAACAGCACTGTCTTGCTAACCTTAACTTGCATGAGGAAACCAGGGGAAAGTGAATGAAGTGACAGAAATATTTCTTTTTTTGTCAGCCTCTTGCTTCAGGAGATCATTTCAAAAACCATCAGTTTTTGCAATAGGTTTTTATGGTGCCCAGACAAACAGCAGCAATTCCTGGTACCTGAAGTGCCGTGAGTGTTACTTGACAGCTGTCAATCAATCACTGTTGAAATTTACTTCTTTGTTGTATGTGTTTTATGGAAAAAAATAGGAGCGTATTCACACAACCGGAGTGGATTTCATTAGCATAATGCCAATAACTTCTGGAGAGAAAAAGAATGTCAGGGAAGTTTGACTTGCCTTGCACCCCAGTGTCTGAATGGAATGGGAGTTTTCCAACCAACAAGTTGAATCTAATTTCCTAAATCTCTAGGCTGATAGTGGAAATAGGAGAGGGATTAGAGAAGTGATTATTTCAAGTGAGGGGTTATTGCTATTGAGACTGAGCTGGACACTTGGGAGATGCCTGCCTGGCTTCTTAGTTTGAGCACTTCACCTTCTTACTGTCTGAATTAGTCTTGATGAACATGGTTATGGCTTTTGTCTGTGTTTTATTTTGCTGAGGACACTTGTTTTGACATATGTGAGATAGATTATATATATAAATAGACTTCTAAGATACTTGAATGGCTCAGTTAATATTATCAGGATGCCCAGAAGCAGTACTACAGCATCTGTGGTACAGATGGCTTTTGTCACTAGCTAAGTCAGCAGCAATTCTAAGTTTTCCACCTGTAGCAAAAATAGGGGTGATACCAGAGCCTTCTCCAGGTCAGTAACTCGGGATTCTTCACAAATTTCACCCTGCAGAAACTGGTGTGTGGTAGAGCTATTTTTGTAAGGCTTTAAATGCATTGGCCAACCTGTTTGTGACTTTCCATATTGTAGTCAACACAGAGCAATGCTCATTTTCCCCAGATAAAGACTGAAAACGTAGTCCCAACGCTTTGAAATTACTCCTTATTACAAGACTCCAAGGGAAAAGCTTGTGATAGAAGGCCCAGCTTTGAAAATATAGCAGAATTCTTTTTCTGCCGTAGCTAGGGAACAGGCTTGAAAATCAAGCTTATCCTCATATGTGCATATAGATGTGCACATCTGAAATGTATGTATGTTCTGAAGCTTTTTAAAATATATATTTATGTAATCACAGATCGATATTTGTGTTTATATGTTATACACTGTATATTAAAAAATTCAATTCATGCTAACTCATAATTCTCAGATGAAGAACCAAAGTTTTTCCTCCTTGCACAAGACATAACCTATAGAGTGTGCCAAGAAAAATACCACAGTTTGTGTGCCAAGGCACTGGAGTTTTTTGCTGGTTTGAAGAAGTTAAATATAATTCATTTTGTAAGATGTTGTTTAATGAAAATTCTTGCTTTCTTTCACACTGGTGCTGTTTATTTTTGTCAAACCCTGGCTGGTTTGTTAAATATCACTAAATGATATTTACAAGTTTGCAATGCTCCCACGGACCAGGTGCAAAGATTTTATGTATCTATCTAGCTATATTTTACATATATATATTCTTTATTATATATAATCAAAAGGAGAAATTAATGACAAATTCCCACCTACCCATCATGAGGCGTGCCACTGCACGTTGAATGTCATCTCGTTTTATCTCTTCTCAGTTTATTGCTCAGGGAAACGGATCAGACAATACAGCCAAAAAAACCCTGAATATCCAGTAACTCTCTGTGACACTTTCCAGCAGATTAAGGTTTGCAAACCTTCTCATGGACTCATCTCTTGATTTTACCAGAAACTTCTTCCCAATTCCCAACCCAACAGAGCTGCTGAGTTTGAGTTTTGTCCTGTTTGCAGTCCCAGCCCTCAGGAGCAACCTGTGTGTATCTCTACTGCAGTGAGTGTCCATCTCTTTTCAGATACCAGACATAAATATCTTCCCCCTTGCCCATAACTCTTCATTTCTCACCCCTCAGCAGCCACATCAGGGTTGATTTTGCAATTGGAGTCTTTACCTGTGGGCTGTGCTTTGGGAGGCAAGTTGCAATCCCGGATTTGAGTACAAGGGGTGACCAGAGACACCAAGGAGAGCCTTAAGATCATCAAGGTTAAAAAATACATCAGGGATCATTGTCCAGCCATCAACTCGGCACCACCACCATGTTCACCATTAAACCATGTCCTCAAGTGCCACCTCCATGCAATTTTTTAACACTCCTAAGGATGGTGACTCCTCCCCTTCCCTGGAGAGCCTGTTTGAATGCTTGACAAGACATTGTTCAGTGATTCACAATGTTTTGTCTGGCTCATGATCCTGTTAACTCCAACCTCTGTCTGGTGGGAAGCTCACTGTGGGTCCTGTCAGCATCACTGCAAGCTCTGTGTCACAGATAGCTTTTCAATTTTTTCGGGCTTTTCCTTTGGGTACGTTGGAAGAAAACCGCATTTTCAGCCAATTCCCTTGGTTGTCCTGAATTATAGACAGCAAATAGTTTCCACATAATTTTTCCCAAATTGCCAACTAAAACTGATGATGTCAGTTGAATTGATTACAGGATGGCACCAGACAAACACTAGTCTCTAAATATCTTCAGATGCCAAATCGGGTAAACCTAGCCACTTATGGCTGAGCCTTTCAGCCTTTCCTTCTATGAGTGTTACTGGACAGGAGCTTCGTGCACATGTACAACTCCACCTGCGTTATTTCTGAGCGTACTATGGGATTTATATATATATATATATATGTCACCTAAGAGTACCTCAGAGCACATCAGTAACCAGTCTGCAAGGTCAAATTTTTCTGCTTAATTCTAAGTTATTTTGGATGACCCAAAGAGCAGCGTATCGCATTGGCCACATCACTGAGAAAGTCTTAATTCTGGCATTCACATGTAGTTGCTGCATCAAACAGGCTAAATTTATGACAACAAGCCTAATTCAAGCCACACTCTTGAGTTCAGTCCACCTGAGCACAAAGATGATTTGATTGATAGGAAAAATGTGTGATCTATCTGTCTCTAGGGTGCCATCTTTTCCCATTGTCCCTTTGAGCTCTCAGCTCTGTCACCACTGAAAACAAAGGGTCAGATTACTGCTCAGAATGGAATGATTTTATGCCACTTACTAATGCAATTTCCTTGTAGGCGAGCCAAAAGAGGATGGAAGAGCTTGACATGCTTTTATGCCCCTTGAAACATGGGATTGAAGACCATATTAGCACAAACATATTTGCTCTATCTCTTTCTTCAAATGTATAGCTAATGTGTTCTAAAATTAGTCTGAATCAGGTTTCTCACAGAGTAGGAATGTGCTTGCTTGAAAATTTTTTACCTTGATTTCTGACATGCAGTATCTGAGCTGTATTTTAAATTTAGTTATGAATAGAGACAGCTTATTGATAGACAAATTATACCCCTGGTGCCTTATCTTCCTGTTATTTTGACATTTTCCTTGTAATTGGTGATCGTGAAACTTGAAAATTAGCAAGATGGAATTATCTGATACAAAGAGAAGGCAGCTAATTGTGCAATACTAAAGTAGAACATAAATATATCCACAACCATTTTCCTATAATCATTTCAGGTGGGTGTTTGTGTTTCAGAAACTGCAATTTATTCTTCATAGCTCCTTTCATCCAGAAGAAATGGGCTACAAGGTGTTTTATAGACTGTGGTAATTTAACTTACAGCAGTAATATAGGCACAACATGGCAAACAGAGCTTCTAAACTGGCAGAGCAATTAATTCATGCTGAACATTAAGCACCTCAGTAGCCCCAAGATGAAATCCACTCGGAGACTGCTGACAGGCCATTGCAATGTTAATCACGTGCTTACAACCTTTGCTGCATGAAGGACTTCATTTACCAACACTTCAACAGTGAACAGGGGAAGAAAGACAAAATAGGGAAAAGACAGTAAGGAGTCACTCCTAGGTAAAAGGTTTTACACTTCAGAGATGACTGAAATGGCCGTACTTATTGATGCTTGCTGCTACTATGCCAAGATGCTGCTGTTTCGCTTTGGATTTGTCACTGATAAAAGCAAAACTTTGCTCACTCTTCTCTTTATGATGAGTGGGCAATCTTGTGGAGTCAGTGTGTTGATTTCTAATAGTGTAGGCTCATTCAGGACAGTCCCAACTGTTTCCTACAAACAAATAAAAATGCAAATTACCACGAAGGCAGTGGAAGAAGTAAGAGCCAGCCCTCTTCATGGAGTTAGAGCTGTCACAAATCAAAGACAATGGAAGAAATTCCCTAAAATTGTCTTTCTCTTTAACATAGGTAGGTGGGAAAATGTGTCCTTCATGAAGTGACGTTACTTACAGATGGTGTTAGAGCTGTGGGTTTGAGTTCAGGGCTTTGATGAGCAAAGGGAAGGAAATATGGTGGATTGGGACCAGATCTGATCCTCTTAAAATCATATGATGGAAGGATTTCAGACATTGTGTGAGATTTGTGCACTAACAGTTGCTTCTGAGAGATTTCTGAATCCATAAGAGGTTTCAGTGATAGAAAGTGTTTGGGAATCTGTTTTGTATCCTCTTGTCTGTCTAATGGGTGTTTTGTGGATTTTTCCTCTATGAGCTTTGGATGACAGATTGTCTTCAATTTCAGTGAGACATATTCAATCCTCTTGACAGGTTCTTGGGGTTTGTTTGGTTTTTTTATATAAACATATACATTTTTAAAGCTATGTAGATTAACCAGTTGGGAAAAAAAATCCCCAACATTTCTCTCATCATAATGAATATAAGTGCGCTCTGAAAGAAGTATCACACAAAATGAAGGATGGAGAGATGTGTGCTGACTCTGTGCTGACAGCAGTGAAAGTTTGGCAGAATACATTGAAACTTCTGTCATTAGAACTGTTTTATTGCAGCTGGGAATAACAAGAACTGTGAGAACTGATCATTAGAGACAATAAAAACAATGTTGTGGGTTTTTTCTCCACATAGGTAAATCACATTTTGAGAGGTAATTGATAAGCTAATGCTACAGAGCCAGCTGTAAATAAACCATCCATCCCAAAAATGATATATAAACTTTCTTCAGTCACAATTCTAAGCCTCCATCAAAGATCTAATTTCCTCCCTTTAGCAGGGGAAAATACAAGCCTTTATCAAACAGTAATCCTTTTAACAGAAATGCCAATTAAAGCTACCCTGTTCTTTATGCTAGATGGGTTCTTACCATCTGTCTTGCATCTCTGTACTGTAAATAAGAAGGGAAATAAAAGGATTCTCGGTTTATTATAGCTTTAACTGTAGAAAACAAAATTCAAGCATTCCCCTGATGTCAACAAATATATTTCTTGGCACACAGTGGAAACAGAATTGTACTCCTGCACTTCTCTTAGAATTAATGAGTTTGGGCTTGGTGTTCAGGGTACAGGGCTTAGAGCTGGAGTCCTGGAACTGCAGTTCAGGGCTGGCAAGGTTTTCCTGTGGGCAAACAGACCTTTGAAACACCTTTGGCAGATGACAAAACAGCCCCCAACAGGAGCGGCAGCAACTAGAAAAATATGCCATAAAAATTGTGAAGGTGGGGGCTGCAAACTGGGGGTTGGAACTTTAAGTTCCTTTCCAACCCAAACAATTTTATGGTTCTATGAAATGTCCCTTTACATTGCTGATTAAAGACTCCTTGGAAAAAATGGGTAATTTTTCTTCAGCTACATTAAGACTGTGGCTTCTTATTTGGAAATGGGATGTCTTTCTAGACTACAAAAGCTAGGAGAAATCATCTGAACTTTTCTAAGGAGTTTGCATCAGAGCAAGATCCTCAATCATGTTTCAAAGTAAAATCTCTGGCATGCTCTCCTTTCTCTATCATGCCTACATAACTGCCTATCCTATGGCTCAAAACCAGGAGATGTGACAACAAAGTTCATCCACACTAATACCAGTTTAAAAAAGAAATGGGAGTCACTACTTCTCAAAACTGCAGCCTATTTTCAGAAAAGCACCCTGAAAATAATGAAAAGATGCTCAAGTCCTCTTTTCCTTAATGTGTAAGCCTATTTTAAGTACTCCATGACCTCTTTTCTTTGATTTTTTAGCAAGTGATTCATGAGTTTATTTCCATGTCCTGTGGGACTGATATTCTCACAAGCTTTTTCTGTTCTGGCAAAGGCCTGATCAGTTGGCCAAGAGGAAATTGCGCAGAAAAGCTGCACGCCTCCAAATTTACAAAAAATTGATTAAAAACGGCATTAGATGTTATTTTAAATGGTGTACAGAGGTCTGGTTTCCTCCTCTGTATGTTGGCTCTGTTTCCCAGGGGTTTCCCTGCTGTCTGGCAGTGGCACACGGGCTGGCCCAGGGTGTGTGTGGGACTGAGTGTGGTGGAAGAGGTTTGGTGGGTGGCCCTTGTGACATCAATATTGGGTTTGATGGATGTCTCCTATGATTAATTCAGCAGGTTATTTTGGCATTTTTTGGAATTTTTAATGAATTTGCAAACATAGGGGCAAAGGAGTTCAGGGATTAATTGTGTACCAGGTAGGAAAACCAAACATTTGATCATTTCAAGTAAGGCAAAATATCTTCTTTACTCAAAACATCTCCTTTAAACCCTGTATTGGATCCAGGAACATAGAAAACATTTGTTGTACCAGGCAGAATGAAAAAAGCAAAGTTGGATTTTTTTTTTTTCCACCTGCATGTCATAAGGCAGACCCCAATGCATTTAGTCAGGATTGAATTAATAATGTTCTTATCAGTGTTATAAATCTTAACAAAATTACCTTTTGTTAAGCCTGAATTTTCCTTTTCTCCCAGATTTGTCTCTGCTAGTCTCATGGATTTGCAGATTTTTTATTTCTACTTCAGACACCCCTTGTGCAGACTTAACCATGTTCCCACAAATTCTTGGTGGGTCAGCACCTTCTGTGGGACTGGAGCAGCAAAACCTCAACTCCCCTTGGCATTTGGGGAGTGCACCAGGAGCCAAACGACTTCCCATGCTTTTAATAACTCCTTTAACTCTCCCATCTCCAATTTGATGGCTTCTGTTTTACTGCAGAGTGAGCTTTCCTCTTAAAGTTAATGACACCCTTTGGTTTCTAAGTACGCAGTAAATTGGTCCCAAGGTGTCTTATGACTTTGACTTGTTGAAACATCCACCCCATTCCTTGCACAGCTTCTCTCATGTTAAAGCAACCCTGCCTGGTTTGTGACAGTGATGGGGTTTCTGTGTGATGCTTTCTGATTGTGTCATTGTTAATTAACAATTTGCACATCTGCAGTGTTGAGATGTGTTTGCTGCTGGGTGGGCACACACAGAACTCCAAACATGTACACCTAACTCAGACAAAAGTTTTATTAAGGAAAAAGGCATTATATGCCTCATGGAAATTACTTTCTCATTGAAAATTTGTAAGAAGTAGGAGGAAAAGAGTTAGAGGATAAGTTATTCAACATGAAATGTGATGCATTGAAGTAAATAGATCCTGTCTGTAAGATCATGCTTTCTCTTCTACCCCAGCAGCCCAAATCTTACAATAAGCCTGAGGAATATTATGTGTTCTCCAGACAAAAGCAATCTGAAATATCAGATTCATAATCTGGTAGAATTGTGCTGCCTAGGAAACCTAATGGTATATGAAGATCAGTGTTATGTGATCCAGGGTAGCAATGGATGTTCCCAAGCCAAAAGAATGCATGAATGTGTGCAACTTTAGAAAACCAAACCTGTGCTACAATGGTCTCAGGAGAATATAAAGGACATCAGTTCCCTTTGTATAATGCACTGGTCATCCATGTAAAATGTGAAACAAAATATCTCCATGAAAATATATCATAGAATGTTTAAACATGTGTCTTCCTGTGGGAAATTTAAACCCATTCAGGAGAGGAAAAAAAAAAAAAAAAAAAGCACCTTCCAGATGCTGTAGCTCCTGAACAAGACACATAGGTTTAAATTTCACAAGTTCATAACAATGCTACAGGTGCCAATTTAGACAAATGAAAACAGATATTACAGATCCTCCAGCAGAGTACCTGTTCTGGTAAGCCATGCAACTGTCTTGGGAATATCACTCGGCAGTCATAAATAATAATAAAAATACAAATAATAAATAGTAATTAATTGGAATAATGTACTATATAACCAGGAAACAAGGCAAGTGGCTTTCTTGCATAATGAATATAAATAATACCATAGTGAGAGTTTTGTCAGTCTTTCTCCCTACCACTTTCTGAGCACTTTCCTCTGAGTGGTCTACTTGTCCTGTCATTCCTGTGGCTTTTGAAATAAAACAACCCTCCTCATGCAACACTCAGGGTAATTACTGAGGCCACTGCTTAAATAACTCTGCTGGAGTGGCTCCATCTGTGAACGGCATGAGCCCACGTCAAATTATTCACTACACTTGTAAAGAGAAAAAGAGAGATGCAGGAGCATTGCAGATAACCCCAGGGCTTGGCAGTAGGTCTACGACAATTAAATAAAAGATTTTCTGAAGGTGACCCTGTGGATGTTCATTCCTTACTCCTGTCAACAGTGGACCATGATGACAAGGCGGGCAGAAGGTAGTAATGAGACAGTTTGATTGATCAGTGAATGTCAAATTAATTCAGCTGGAAGCTTGCCAGAGCAAAACACAAAACTGCACGGTGGAATAAATAGAAGAGTGGATTTGATACTTTGGCTAGAACAATGCCCTGAAACCATCAGAAAGATGTCTCAGGGAAGAAAAGTTTAAAAAAAATGAATTCTGTAATGAATTATTTGTCATTCAAAACAAATTCGGTTTTACAACAGAAGATAAAAATGAGAAGCAAATCTTAGCAGCTTTGCCAAAAGGAGAAGCAATATCTTAGAAAAATGTTAGTGGGACAGATGACGAATATTCATTTATCTTTAGGCAATCTGAAAAATCAGTCTTTTAGATTAAAATCAAAGGAACCAGTCTGGAGTATTCAGTAATTTAAAACATAAGGGAAAAGGGCCTTTTTTTCACCATGTTTTATATGTACAGGCACGTATCATTTTACAGACCTTCTTCAGAATCAATCTTGAGAAGACTGGTCTATTAAATATATTTATTTGTATTTGATTGCAATCATTTATTAAATGTTTATGGTCTCGTGTATACACTGAGGGGAACCCTGGCTGGTTGAGCCAGTGGCAAAGCCTCTCTGACTTCACGAGGCACTGCTACACATACAATTGTGCCTCCTGAACTCAGATTTTTATCTGATAATTAAATATAGTGGCTATTTTCCAACTTAATTCAGCCCGTTTTACTCCTGTTAGCACAAAAACAATATTCACCTCCCTATCAATACTCTTGCATGAGAAAAGGTCTCCACAAAATTTGTGTCTCCAAAGAGCTCATTGCTCCTGTAAGGCAGCTCCCTTTCCAGTGTGGCTGCACATCCAGAAAACCTTCTTGCTCATGAATTTTTGACATAATGGGGCTGGGAGGGAAGGGAGTGGTGGGGCTTTGGAGAGCTCAGGGCAAGGGGTAGGGAAACCTTCAGCACAGCCCTGTCAGCTGCAGCATCCCACGCTGCTTTTCCCCAGAGCCAGGGATCCCCGTGCTTTTGTCAGGTGTTGTCTTCACAACGTTTCCTTCAACCACAAAAACGCTGGCCCTGGAAATGTGAAGTCTGTGCAGTAGTTATGCCAGCGCGGTGTTGTATCAGCTGCTGGCAGCCCATAATTACATAGCTGCACACCGTTAAATGTTCTTTTTTCACAACACAAGTGGCATTGTTCTGTTTAGACTGTAAAGGTACTTAGAGCAGGTGCTTTTTGATGTGAACTTATCCTTGAGTGGGAAGTTGCTGCAATTTCCAACAGGTTAGATATTTATGCTGCGAGTGCAAGGCGGCATAGAAAGATTTCTAACTGGGCTTCATTATCAGCCCTTTATCCATCCGCTGCTCTGCTGCAGGTAGAAAAAAAATTCCTTCCAAGTGCAATGCTGATGTTGAAAGTACAGAAAGAGCTCATATAACTGGGGTTAGCTCAATTGCTCAGCGTCTCCTGGGAATTCTCGTGCCATCACACATGTAAATTAATTTCCTTTGGCTATTCTGTGCTCCACTTGTGTTAATTTTCTATGAACATTCCTACAATATGGTTTTATCAATTAAAATATTCATAGAATGACTGTTTTTAGACCGAGATATATTTGCAAGGTCAACTCTGGTGCTTGCTCATGTACTTATTCTGAAATCATGATGTGCTCTTGCACTGTATGTAAGAAATCCTTGTTTTTAAGGATGCCCACTGAAAGCAGTGACAGATTAGTGGGAAATGTTGTTCCACTGTTAGAGGAGTCTCAGGGCTCCAAATCCATCTGCTAACACCAGGAAAGGCTGATGGTAAAGCTCTTCATGCAGTCACAACTCCATCACCTTCAGTGGATATGCCATAAATCAGGTTTTGTACCTAGAAGAATAAAAGTAAAATCCTCAAGATGAGTTTCCTGTGAGTGGTCAGAGCTGGAATTTGGACACTGCAAAGGCTCATAAACTGGGGGCTCATTCTGCACAGTGCAGAAGGAGCAAGAGAGCAGTGGTGGGACAAGGTCCTGTGGATTTTCCCCACGGGCAGTACTCACAAATCCACTGGTGTTATTCTGTCACAACAACAGAACTGCTGTGAGCACATCTGGGCCTCGTGGCACTGACTGGAGGGTGGATAGGAACAAGCCATGGGAATTTAGACACCAGCTTCAGTGGAAAAACAGATTGAGGTGGTGTCTTTTTGTGCATTTATCTGCAGTGATTAATTTTGCAGGGAGTCAGGGCAGCCAGCTGCCACTGAGTTATCTGTTCTGGGCTCCAAGTGTTCAATAACTTCCCAGCTGGAGAAGCCTTTGTCCCCATCTCATCTCTTTTTTGGTCGTTCCCATTATCACTTGATAAATATCTCATGACCTGATGCTCTGTTTTACCCAGACCTGCACCTCAGAGACCTCCCTGCAACTTCTGCTGTCCCAACCTCAAGAATGTAATGCATCAATAAAAAAAAATAATGACTTGATGTGACACGAAGTGAGACCTGCAATACTCTTGGTATTGTGTGTTAGACACATTGCAAACCATCACAGACTGCAGGGTTTACTGGTGTGCTACAGTTCTACTGAAAAACTTTGCTTTTTTCATCTTTTCTTCATTATAAATTTTTCATATATTATAGAGTAATAAATCAGCCTGATTTAGACAGAGCTTCTTGATGTGATCTGTATAATTATACGAGGCCTATTACATTATTTGCTCGTTGTTTCTGCAGCTGTAAGTGTATCAAAACACCTGTCTGGGCACTACCTGCCCTTGGTGAGAACTCCTGGGTTTTTGATAGTGGTCAGAACATCCTGTTAGGGCAGTGGGATAACTCAGGGGTAAGAAACCACCATGCAAAAATTCAGGCAGATGGTTGGAACACCCCAAGGTGGAACCTGATCTCTGATGAGCTGAACCCCCTTCAAGAAATGCCAGATTCTTTCCACCATGGGGGGAAGATCAGGAGGTATTTGGGTGCCTGGGCAAAAAGTGCATCCTCTCTAAATGGCCAAAATTATCCCTAAAAATGTACAGCCCGTCTTTCCTCCAGGAGCAGACATTTGCACATTGATAAACTGCTGAGTTTGATAAACTTTGATAAACCCTGAGTTCATTTTGGCACTGAAACCATCTTTTAAGAGATGCAGATTTCCTATGAGTCCAGGGAAAGGCACAGTACCATAGTTAAAACTTCCAAGAATTTCCACAGGAAAATGATCGCTGAGAGATTTGGATTTTCTGACTCTCAAGGCAGGAAATCTTTTCAAAGTATTAATTGTTTTGGTCTGAGTTTGAACCTTTTGCAATCTGTCATCAAATCCAATGGGAAGGATCTCAGCTTACCCACTGCTGAGAAATTGCAGCCATTCTTTCCTGGAATAAAAATAAGTATGTTTCTCAACACTGTGATAGTGCTATTTAACTCTCCAGTTCATTTACAATAATATTCTCCCCTAATATTTATTGTACACATTGAAAAATTTTACTTGATCTTCATTTCTACATAATGTCCTTATGCCTGTGTGATAATATTTTGATTTTCCAGCTGATATACATTTCTCAGTAATGCAGCACTTGAATGCATAAGCCATGGCTCTGAACTTTGAAGAGGTATCATAGGGCTGGAGTGAACCTGAAAGTTGCTTTAAAGCCTCTCTTATCTTAAAACAGTTCACGCAAAAAAAACGAGTGCAAAACATTCCATTGATTAAAGATTATTTAGCATGTTTGAATGGCTTTCCCAAGAAGCCACATATCTAAAATTTAGTCACATTTCTGTAAGCCTGTGCTGGTGTTTCCGACATGATTTTTATTAATATTAAAGGAAGGAAAATTATTTTGATTTTCCCCAAGAGAAATAGCAGGTTTTAATGTGGTGAAGGGACAAGCATTTGCTGAGATTTCTGTTGCTGTGACTCATTTACTTATCCCACTCTTTCAGTAATTAGCTTGGATGATTTCTTTTTCTGCCACTTGGCATTCCCAAAGCGTATGAGGGAATTCCTGGTGGTTTCTGTTTGCAGCAGCTGGGATGGGAAAGGTGCTGGGTCACCCCTGAGCACAGACTTTGGCCTCGTCCCCCACTGTGCCATCAGAGGGTGGGTGCCTGTCCCTCACCCCCCAGCTAATTAAAGTGTCAGGTCCCAGCAGATGGATTTGGAGGTGGAGCGCTCCTGCCAGGGATGGGGCATCTCAGAAGGGTCACCTCTGGGGAGGGAACACTTAAAAACATATGGGAGGAAAATGCTACTTGGGAGGGTTTTGACACCTTGAGTTTCTAAATTGGCAGTTGGATATGAGGAGACATTACTGCAGGGAGGTTCTCCCCTTCTTCCAAAAAATCCTTTGCCGCATTTTGCGGTACAAAGCAATTTTTAAGTGCAGGGAGGGTGAAGCGAAGGAAGCATTAAAGATAAGGATTGTATTAAGGGAAGTGGCCAAGTTTGGAGCCACAGCAGCGTGACAAGATTGAGGAAGAAGAGCAGAGACTGATTTTTGATGTGGGATAATTTGACTTAAGACAGTGACTCTCACTCCCAGTTTTGTATATTGTAATGAATGCAGGCATGCAGCACTAACGGTTTGAGAGCATCTGATACATGAAAGCATGAATATGATATTAGATGATTTTAATTGCTGGATTTTTGGTGTCTCAGGCTCTTTTAAAATAATTTCCATTGCTATTCTTTCTTAAGAAGCTATAAAGAAGCTCCTTCACTCTACAAGGTGTGTTGGACGTGGAAATGGAGAAAGCAATGGAATTGTTTCTATACTCTATAATGGTAAACAAGTTATTTTGTACAAGAGCAGCTTTTGTAAAGCTTCTCCCTAATTAAGCTGCGTCAAGGACCCTTCTGAGCTCAGAGTATGTTGGCCTAGGTTCAAGATCTGTTCAGTGCAGAGGGAGGGCACCAGGGAACCCATTACAGGTCTCAGCCACACAAACCCATCTGCTCCTGCCCTGACTTCAACTACAGCATCTGAGGGGGTGGCTCCAAGTTGCCCTCAGTTCCTCTGTAGCCTCATAGACTCCCAGCTGGCTGGGAACTGGAAAAATTGAGATTTCTACCCCTTACACGTATTGTTCTTAGCCAGAACCATATTCCATTCAGATGTGCTCTGTTAGTGGTTGGGATGAGTGGCAAGAAACTGTGGCCCTTTAAATATAATCCTGCTTCACCAGTACATCTGCCTCCTCTCAGCAATATCTGCTACTCCCCAAAAGCCTAATTTATGTGAGTGGATACTGCTCTCCCCAGACTTCATTACAATTAAGTAGTTACAAACTGTATGAAAATTTAGTCAAGATACTGCAAAAGTTTCCTCAGGCGATCCTACTTTCATACGAAGCAGAAAGGGAAAAAGTGGTAGCTTCACTTAATTCAATGGAGGTCCTCGATGTGCTGATGCTCTTGGAAGATTTCTGTCAAAAGTAAAAGTTCAGCCGTAAATATTTCTGTCAAAAAATTATTTGAGCTGCAGTGTTGGGGAGAGAAATACTAGTCTTGGGATTCTGGAAGATGCATTTATTGAACAAATGCTTATGTAAATTAGCCACAAGGAGGTTCTAAATCAAGTTGATAACTGCAAATACCACGTTAGAGTAAAAAAAAAAAAAA
>VWZN01014357.1:214599-240500 GCA_013396955.1 Regulus satrapa
TTTCTTCCCCCTGCAGGGGAAATCACAATAGGTGAGAGCTGGAATAAAGGAGATTTCTTACCCACTCTCCTCCAACTGACCCCAGGCCTCACAATTTACGCCTTGTGCTGCTTTTTCTCATTTGCTCCATTTGCTGCCCCCACCAGCTCTGATGCCAATTGTTAAACTGCTTCCCATTGGGACTTTTCACAAGTTTTGCTTTAGAGTTGCATCTCACTCATGGAGGTTCTATTCCAGATTCCCTTTGCTTACTTATTCATGCATAAAATCTTCTTTTCAGCAAAAGCACAGACCTGAGCAGGAGGTTCTGTGACAGGGGCAGTGTTTCTCCCAAGAGCAGGATTGCTGGCAGGGCCAGCCCAGCAGAAGCAGCACAGCTCACACAGGGCCTGAGTGTTCAGGGCAGAGCCCTGCTCAGGCTGGGGTTTGTTTGCAGTGCTCCATTAATGCATTCCCATCCCGAGCCCTGCTTGCCTGTCTGCTCCTAACAGAGCCCTGAAGAGCATCCTGTGCTCACTCAGCCTTGGAAATTATCCTGGTCCCTACCTCCCAAGCCAAGGCTGCCAATCTCCCTTCTGTTACCAACCAGCTGAAGAGCCTCCACAGTCCCCTAAATTGACTTTTTGGGAGAGCTGAAGTTTACCTATTCTGCCTGGCTGGCTCGCTAACAAGGCTCAGCTGCCTTCTCTGGGCCTTGACAGGCTGGAGAAGGATTTTCAGGGCTTGGCTGAGTTCACAGGCTTTGGAACAGCTGCCAGTAGTACCTGAGGGCTTCTGTCAGTGGCTTCATCTCTCCTGTGAGAGCCTTCCTGTGCATGTCCAAAATAAGCACTTTTCTCATTGAAAAAAAAAGAAAAAGATGAGCAAATGCTCCTTCACCATCCCTTGAACAACCTCTTCCCCTTTCCTTCACTTCTCACAAACCTATCGAAGAAGCAGTGTGTGGCAAGGAAAATAATGAACCTGTATGTGGTTTTTTACTGCTATTTTCTATACTATGTCAGATATATTGAAAGGAATGGGATTTATAACACTATTATGGTTCAGATAGTTGGCCCTATCTGTGGCTAATCTTGTTTTTTTTCTGAGCTCCCCTGTCCTTTGTTGCAATCTGATTTGATTATTTTTTGTAATGTAGTGATATCAATCTCTAGGAGGCAATGTTCTGTCACAATTAGAATTATTAGATGACACTATTTAGAAAATGAGGCCAAAGTGACTAGGTAGTTATTTCCTTTCTTATTTTTTGTAGCTATAGGCTCATTAGCGGAGCCTCATCCACTTGTGGCAGGCAGGCCAGAGCACACCTTATTAGTGTTTAGTAGGAGAAAATCCTGGCATGAGGCACTAAAGGTTGGTTAGATGTATTTCATGATAGATCTAAAGCTCTCTATTTTAACACTTGCTCTGAAGTAAAGCTGCTGAACCATGGCTCTGTATTGCACTACATTAAAATGCAATGGTAATTACCCTCATTATGAAAACATCTCCTCATATCTCTTGAAATACTTGCTTAAAAATGTATTAAGGGGGCGAGCACCAGTCATGCAGTCCACAGAATGTGGGGGGTGAAGGGTAGGAGTGCAAAAGTACATTTATGGACAGCAGAGGTGATGAAGAGATGTCCCTCCCTGACTGAATTCTACTGCAAAATGCCATCTCTCAGAAAAGGTCTAATCCAGCATTTGCCGGTCAGAAGTTTCCTTTTATTCCCAGTATTCCCTGGAATCAACACTTGGAGGGTCCCTGTGGTCCCCATTTGCCTTATCCGGGCCTGGTACAGGACTGACCAATTAAAGGGCTTTTGTGCAGGAGTGTGCTTACCTGGTGCTCACACACACGCTCCCTTTTGGGAGCTTGGAGGTGACAAAGTGAAAGGTGGTTTAGCTGGAGACAGGGCTCATTAAAAGCCAGGTTTGTGTTTCCAACCTGGCCCATGCACACGGGGGAAAAAGCGTTCTTGTGCCTAGCGTGTAACCCACAGGATTTGGTTTGAAGAGCTGTAGTAGCCTGGAGACAAAAGAGGGAAGCCTTAATTAGAAATAAAACAAGCAGATTTTCAGCCACCCTGTGCTTGGTGGGATACAGAAGAGGCCTTGCAGTAAGAAAACTCCTTGATCTATTGAGATTCCACAATTGCCACCTCCTAGAAAAGCCGTTCTGTTGAGTGAGAGAACAAAAATAGGATATGTCTCCCCATCCCCAGCAGTGGCAGTGTGTTCTGCAGTGTGCTTCTTAGCAGGGGACAGCAGTTTGATAAGGATCAACATCTGATCCTTACAATGCTGTGGAAAACTTTGCTGACATTTCCGTGCCTTGCAGTTTGCTGCTCATTCGGAGCCTCCAGGAGCTGTATGAGCTGAAAACCAGTCAGCTGGGTAATCGTGGTAATTAAAAGAGATGTAAACTTTCAAAGTAGCTGACACTTAGTCATTACACCGAGCTGTCATGCTTGACTGAGCTAACGTTAATTCCGATATCCCATTATATCTTGCTGATATCAGTTTAAAAGATAGCTGCTGTGTTTCTTCAGCAACTTGCAGCTACAGTCATAAAAGTATTGATTGCAGTGGGCTTTGACAGATGTGAGATGTATTTAAGAGAAATTGTGCCACAGATATTCTTTTACCTCAACTGCTCAATGCTGTATGGATTCCAGATACATCCTTCTGGATTTCACTGGTAAAGTCCTGTGGAATCTGCCTGAGAGGTGCAAGATTGAAAAAACACCTTTGCCTGGGCTGTATTTTTAGTTTTTCTAGCAGAGATCTCTTTGATTTTTGTACCTGAACTACAAAGGTGCTGGGGAATGAGAGAAAAAGCAGGTTTTAACCAACTTAGCCATTTTCTTTGAGCCTTTCCCACATGCTAAGGTACAGACCTCAGCCGAAGTGAAGTCTTCTAATTGACTTCAGCAGGCTTTGATGGAAGGGCTGAGCACTGAAGTTTTCCATTCCCTGGGAATTATCTACATATTTAAGAGTTATTTTATCTTGTCTTCTTGCTGGCATCCCACTGATCTCCCAGTAGTGAATTATTATTTTTAATGCCTTGTTAGATTTCCATAGATACAGAAATCCCAGACAGTGGAAGCTGCTGGAGGAGCTATGGAGAAGTTCTCGGTTACAGGATATAAACTCAATGAAAGTAGCAAGAAAGGTGCTCTGGAAAACATGAAGTTTCCAGGTTCAACCCCTAAAGGATTTATTTCCATAACTATTCCACCCTTCTTTATCTTGTAAATGAAAATAAGTTTTATTTGGCAGTAAATCCCATTTTTCCTATATGCAGTTTTGAACCAGTCTGTGTATCCACACTGAAGCATGAAGAAAATAGTGTCAGTTGTCCTGGCATAAGAAAACTGAATAAATTTTTTCATGTATTTTTTTTTAAAAAAAATCACTAAAAATCCAGGAACTTGAAATTACTGACATATCTTTCCTTGAAATCATGTGCTAGCTCACAGCATAGCAGGAAAAGTAATCGGGAGCAATTCCCCCAACTTGTATGAGAAGTGGGAATAATAAAATGAAACTGTAAAAGATTATTTGTTTACTTCTCTAGTTTTGGCCAAAAGAGTTGTGACCCTGTGGGCTTTCATGGAGACAGGAATTATGCTGGCATTGTGAAAAAAAAAAAAAAAAAAAATTCAACCTTATCTAAAGATTCCAAAGCTGTCATCAGATCAATGTATGCCTTAGAGTGGAGCTTGCAAAAATCATTCCTCAGCTAATATTCTCAAGGACAAGATGTAGCTTGATTTGACTCTTCCAGGAGATATTCCTGATTGCCTTGGAAAGCACTATTTTAAAATGGGGGTGAGGGAGGGTGGTGCAGAGTTTTATTTTTAAAGCTCTTCAAATCAGAACATCAGTCAGCCATGAGGATGAAGGCTCTCCTTCCTTCCTTAGAAAATTCATCTTGGATCTTCTATTTTATGCCTAATTGAGAATTGTTTTAATGAGTTTATGAAAATCAGCCTGCTTTCCAGAATGGGCCAGAACTTGGTTTTGTTTGGGTTAGTCTTTCTGCTTGTTGGTTCCTACACAGCAGTATAGAGAAATTTTGGCCCCTTTTTTTTTTTTTTTTTTAAACATTTGCATTTGATTCATATGTAATAGACTCTCAATGCTGTAGAATTTGATAAGCCAACATATCTTATCAAAAAATGCATGGACACATGCTGGAGACAACACCCCTGTAACTCAGTGTTCCTGTACTGAGGCATTATGAATACCAACAATTTACTTTTTTTTCTTTCTTTCCCAAAGCTGATTGAAAGAGAACATGAGAATGGTAAATAAATGTTCATGTTAGTTTATTTAAAGAGGTGCACAGGCTTTTTCTGTGCATCCCACAAGTCATTTAATAAGATTTGTGCACAAGGCTCCCACACAGTGCTTACCCCCCAAAGGGCAAATATACACATTACATGGCCACTTGTAAATGCAGGAGCCTGAGAGGCCCAGTGCCTATTTATTCAGCCAGTAGTGCCATTATAACTGTGGAAGAAAAGGATCTCACATTCTGGAAATCCAAAGTCTTCTCTCCCACCCCTACCATGGCAGCAGTAGCTCCCATGAATCACATGTGAATAATTACTGATGGAGGAGAACCTGCTTTTAAACCCCTCAGGGAAATGATTACAGGAATGGTTTTGCTCAGGAGGCCCCCCAAACATCACTAAAGTAACAGACAGATATTGCAGAGCAGATCTTCTTTCTTTTAGCCGGGTTGGAGAAGTGGCCAGGAGACAAATTCAGGTGCTTCCCTTTCTGTGCTCGGCTCAGAAAGGGAAGAGATTTTGGGAATTTAGTCTAAAGTGTTTTAACCTTGTGGGTCAAACTAAGCTAGGGACAGGTTTTGAACATGCCATAAATGGCTGCTGATAGTGGGAGAGCAGTTCTCAGGCCAGGTGTACCCAGTTTTATTTCTCGATTTATTACCCTGAGCACTTCTGCTGGTCCCTTCATTTGGTTTGCTCTTCTAGCTGCTAATTTGAGGGATTTTTTTGAGTTTTTTGGCTTTGGTTTGGTTTTTGGGTTTCTTTCCTCTCTTAATGGGAGGAAGCCATTTTTCTCCAATTGCTCCTTCTCAAAAGAGGAAATGGAAAATGTCTCATAACTGGAGTGTCTGAAAGCTACATCAAGTGTGCACTGTTTAACCAGCACAGGGAATTAGAATGAGCAGGTACTGGATAGCCAGCCTGGTAATCAGTTGAGGTAGTGGTGGACTGTTTTACAGGGACCAGGAAAGCCAAATTTTCAGAGCAATCCATGTGAAATGCAAAAATAGAGGAGAGTGGGAGAAAATTCCTTTCTCTTCTCTTCACATGTGTCAGTACAAAGCCTATACTGGCACAAATCAACATTGATTTTTCCATCTCTACTCTGAAGTGGATTTTTTCTGCCTTTTGGTAAGATGTGGAAATTCCTAGTTGCTCACAGGTGTAAATTAGCATGGAAAGTGTGTCTGTGAGGAAAAGAAAAAAAAAAAAAAAAAAGGCACATTTTTTAAATGACTCTGTTTCCTATAGGTACTTGGAATTGTATTTATTTCACTTAGTAAAGCTTTGAAATGTGCTCTGTTCTGGCACATAGAAATGAGCTGGTTTCACCTCCAATCCTGAATTTCTCAAACTACATCAGGATGTAGTTCCCTGAGTCCCTGGAGTTGTGTTTTTGTCCCTCTGTCACCAGGCATGTCCCAGGCATGACTTCACAGTGGTGTCCATCCTACTGTTGTATTGGTTACAGAAAAAAAATTAAACTTGCATCCAGCTCAGAGATGTCAGAGATATTGAGAAGAAGAAAATTTGCCACTTGGCAAGGCATGTTTTTACGGCCATTTTTCCAAGTGCATCGTCAACTTACTGTTTTAAAGGATATTTGTCCTCCAGATCCTAGTGCTTCATTGTTCACAGAAAGGAGAAAAACAATCTCCTAAAATTCAGTAGTTTGAACAACAATACAGTCAACTCTTAAAAACCACAACCTTAAAGACATGGGAATCTTTCATGTAGTGTGCCAGGCAGTGATCCTGGGCTGATGGTTGTAATTGTTTATCACTCTTTAGCATGATCGATGCAGGCGTTAACCACAGCGCTCCCTTCCAATGCCATCGATTGGAGCTGCTCCCACTGACAGTCCCTCCGTGTGCACCACAGCTCTAGCTACATATTAACATGACTTCTGAATGGCTGGGGAGATTTAGACTCAAAGGATGCTATTCTTCACTGATTTACAGGCCTGGCAGTGCTCCTGAGGCTATGTGGAATGTAAATCAATGGAGAAGCTGGCCTAGGTGATGAACTGTTCTGTTACAGAGGAACGTTTCCATTTCCGTGTATTTACAGTATAATTCACCTAGATCCTCAGCTGTTACTCTAAAGCGAAGTAGGGATGCAGCATTGGGAATAAAAACTTTTTAAAAAAACCTTTTTGTTATTTGAACACACTCACTTAAGAGTCATTTACTTGCCTTTTCCCTCGTGGCTGAGTCAGCACAAAAGCACAAACCTTAGCAAAGCAGTTCTGGCAAATTCCCTGCAGTTTGACACGCGAGCACTGTCTGCACCTTAGGTGAATGCTCTGCACTTGCTCACTTGTAGGTTTTTGCCTTGGGTACATGTGCCTTAACTTGGCAGGTTATTGCCAGGGGTGAGCTGTGAATCCTGCTGCTCAGATTCCTGCCATCCTCCAGCAGGAAAGTCCTGGGACAGACCAAGGACCAATTTGCTCTGAGCAATTTCAACCTGTACTTGGGCAAAGTGCTCTCAGCAGATCTGTCCAGGGGTAGGAGCTTGCTGGTTCATGTCCATGCTCAGCCTGTGACACAGGCACCAGGAGTTTGATGGCTGAGGACAACCAAAGCTGCTTTATCTGCCCTGATCTGGGAGCAGATTCAAGCTTTGTTTCCCCTGGCATTTCAAAGCAGCGTTATTTTCTGGAAACGTAAAAATTTTTTTACGTGATTTTTATTTCCTTTGACAGTGAGTATAAATATGATGGTAACTTCCATATCAAAAAGAAACTGCCATTACACTCTCACTCAAACCCTCCCCATTAATCAAGCTGAAGGAATGGATGGTAATGGCTCAGTTGTTTATTGACAACCATTGAGTTTCTCCTCAGCCATTTCATGATGCTTGTCTGGATTAGTGTTGGAGTCCACCAAATAATCTATTAACACTCCAGGCTATTGACAGACCTCCTTGAAACACTCTAAAATTGTGTTTGTGGAAGTCAGCTTAGAAAAAACTGAGTATCAGAGTAGAGAAAATAAGTGCTCCCCTCTAGCCCTACCCAATATATTTGGGATTTGTGCATTGGACAAATCAAAACAATCAGAATAATGTTGTGATGTCACCAGCTGTAAAACAGGTTTGTGCCTGCATGGCCCTGCCAGGGCCTTTGTTTGTACAGCCTGCATTGGTAGGATGCCATTCCTTCCCATGTGCCAGCAGAGTTTTCAACTGGCCTGCAGGTTGTCACCCAAAATGTCACAGTACATCCCCTCCCAGGTCTTGCACCACATGCAGATGTCAGAACTTGTAGTAGGGGTAAAATGCCTGAGATTTTGCTGCTGTTGTTGCCACCGACCTTAGAACAAATACTGAGGTGTACGTTTGCCCCCACTGTGGATGGAATCATGATTCCTGTTTATTGTGTGCCTTTTCAAATCTGGTCCATGCCAAAGTTACAACCATGGTACGCAGTGGCCTGGAGCATGAAAAAGCAGCAATCCTACATCAAATGAGGATTTTTTTTTCTATTTTTCTTTTCTTTGCTTTCTCACTTCCTCAATTGCTAATCACAAGCACAGAGATGAAATCTCCCCATGGCTGTATCTCGAGACTCCCACTGACTTGGAGAGAGATTATACAGTGGGACCTGAAACCAGAGGTTTACCTTTGTTGTTGTTGTAGTTGTTGTTTTCCTATTCTGAAAAAGAAATTCAGACAAGAGTCTAGTCAAGCTCAGAATTGGAAATCCAGAAATTTTTTCTGTGCACTTACACCTTGAAAATGGGTTGTTTTCCTACTTCTTACTGTTAATGTCTCAGATGCTGATTGCCTAATTAACAAGCTGACATGATCTCCACTGCTGAATAACTGAGCAAATTAGGATAGTGCTACATGTGTGTTACTTGAAGGACATGCTTCAGCTGGGATTTCCTTGAGCATCATGGTATCTGTGGAAACCTAATGAAACTGCTTTGTATTAAGTGCTTGTGATGATGTTTCTGACCTTTTGAGCTTTCTCTCCATTCTTGGAAAAAGCACCTGCATTTTGGGCCGACTTGCTATGCATGTAAATCACCATAAGTGGCGAAATGACTTTTTCTTGATTTGACAGAGAGCACTTAGTATTGTGCTCTTGTTCCCTATGCTACTGAATAGGAGCTGGCTAACTACCCATACTGTGAGAGCTATTGTATCACGCTGTTAAAACCTAAGGAGCTTTTTATTGGACTTCCATGCTAAATAACTTCAAAGGTACCACCTGGTGTTTTTATATAAATTATAAATGTTTTAAAAATACTTCAGGAAAAATACTTTAATAGCACAGTTTCCCACTGCAGTGTTTCACGCTATGTAAACTTTTGGTTATGGCTATTCAGTCCTTTCCCCACCAATGACAGTCTGCTGCATGGGATTCAATTACAACTATTTATTCAGCTTGAATAAAAGGTTTCTGTAGATATTTGGTCTTGGAGCATTAGTTCTTGTTTTGTAGGTTTTGTGGGAAACACCCATAAATATGATTTTTACTGCAGTCCCCCAGACAACAGTTGTGAAACATGGCAGAAAGGCCGTCATAAAATAAAACCACTGTAACTTCAGAGAGGAACACAGAATTTTCCATGAGTTTGAGCTCACTCAGCTTTGCTGGGAGCTGTGGAACTCTCAGTTCTGGAATTCAGAACTGCAGGAATATCAGGAGCAAAGCCCTGCAGCAGATCTGAAAGGTCAGTTCTGGGTGATGTGTGCGGGGCAGCTCAAGGTTGATGCTCTCCTGTGTGAGAGGCTGTGTGGGGCCAGTGCTCAGTGTTGACCCCCGTGGACACTGACAGTGGTCAGGGAGAAGGAGAAGGTTGAAGCTTTCACAGGCTGGCCCTGGGGAAAGCATAATAAAGTCAGAGAAAGTATTTAAACAAACTTAGCGCCTAGTGTTTATGCAAATGCCACAACGTGAAATACATAATTTTTATACTAAGATGTTTACCAAAGGGTGTTGGTCCTTCCTGCACCAATAAGCTTAGAGTTTTCCTTGTTAACCAATCCATTTCTACACCACAGAACAGTCTATTTAAGCACACATGCCAATAAAGAACTGCTCACTTTGCCTTCTGATATTTGGAGTTTTGTGTCACAGTTTCTTGCCCCTTCTAGGTCAACGATAACAAACCCCCCTTAAACAGGGCTGAAGTGCTGCTATGGGGCAAAAGTTTCTTGCCTTTTAAACTTGACTATTTTACCTAGGCAACCATTCTTCCTCTGCTTTTCTGCTCTCCTCATGAATGTTGACTTCAGGATGTCTTGTACCCCTTCCAATGAACATATGATCTTTGATAAAAAAGTATTCATGTGCGCTGGGGGTTGGGTCTGTAGACTTAATTGCAGTTAGTAATGGAGCATCAGCTTGGAAGTTTGATACTGTGGTCCATCATTTCCAACGTGGTCCATGGCTTCTGGGTGGAACTTGGCTGCTGGTGCAGCCAGCTTGTTTCTGTGCCGCTGTGTTCGGTGCTGAGGTCACTGGTGAACGGTGATAAAACTGGAAAACAGAGAAAAGCTTCCTCCCAAATATTTGCATAACACCGGCCAAGTTGGTCCTGTGAATTTCAACAATCAAGGAGACCTGCAAGATAGCTGGGTGTTTGATTTCTAAGGGCTTTTCCTAGAATAGACAGTTATTTGCTGTACATAACTCTTGTGACCATCAGCTGTGCGTGGGCTTACAGTACACTGCAGATCAAAGTATTATTTCTGCTGGCCTTGAAACTGCTGCCTGGAGTGAGATAATATCTGCAAATGATGCATTGTAACTGTTGACACGAGAAAACTGTTTTGCAATCTAGTACACCAAAAATAAATTAAAAAAGCAATTGGAGAACTTGCAAATGTAACAGTCCTGCAAATATTATTTCTCTTTGCCTTCCTATTTATTCATGCATTTGTAAATGCCAAAATGTCTTTTATCTGCCCTTTCTCAAGGGCAGATCCCTAGCCCCATAGTAATTGAAAATTAAGAATTTACAGTATTGTAATTAAATTCTACCCTTTGAACCCGTGTAGACTCTAGCTGAATATTAACAGCTTCCCACGCAGATCATGAGTGGCAAGAAGTATTTTGAACACCAACTGCTGCAAGATAACATAACAAGCTCTGACAGCTCCCTAATTACCAAACTACCCACTAGTTAAAAACTCTTTCATACTATAGCAATTCTCTTCCTTGCACATAAGTCAAAAGGTATAACTAATTTGTCCTTTAATTGATATCTATATTGGTGTTTAAATAAAGGGCACATTCTCCCACAATATGCTTAAATATTAATTTGTCACCTATGAACTGAATTTGGGAAATAATTGGAATGACTAAGACTTTTTTTTTTCATTGATTTTTATCAATTTTACCACAAAGCATTTACATCTTATTTGACCATAAATCATATTTAGTGATTGGCAAATCATGTGCAGTGATCATGAGCGAAGCTGACGTTCAAATGCTGTGGGCACATGAAAGATTCCCACCAGCCCAAGTCCCAGTGCTTGTGACTGAGTACAAAACAATAAATACTAAAGCCCTAAAAACAAATCTTGCAGGGTGGACAAACCTGGCACTTGGACAACAGAAGAGGGAACCGAGTCGTGCCTGCAGCACACCTCCTTCCTTGTCTGTAAACTCAGCAGGGTTCAACTGGTTTTACTCATTAGCAACTTCTTCCTTACACCAAGGAGGGGGAGATGGCTCAGCTAGCCCAGACCCCACCAAAACTGGCCCTTGCCCAGCACCCAGTGCCCTCTCTCTGCTTTTCTTGCTGCTGGCTATGACTTAGGGGAGAGATAAAAGAAGAAAAAAAAGTTCTGGTGTTTTGCCAGTTTGGAAGGAGGAGTGGGAAGGTGCTATGGAAGCTGCTGTAACTACAAATCCAGCACAGACACAAAGCGAAAATCTGGGTGTGTCTGAAGGTGGAGAGGGTGAAGCAGTGGCGGTGTGGGGCTCCTGAGAGTGCAGCTCTTGCCGGAGAGCCGAGGGCACCGGCGGACACCGAGCCACCCCTGTCCTCCTGCTCCCCGCCACCAATGGGCCTGGCAGGATGGAAAACTTCCCTTAAACTGCACTGGGAGACAGCTAATAAGGCTGGGTTCGGGACATCCCTCATGCTGTGTAAATAGCCCTCCGGGAATGTACTGTAGGCAAAGATAGTAAACGCTGGTTTCATTTCTGCTTTCCTCTTTTGTTCAATACCTGGCATGAATTTAAGAGGAATGCTGCTGTCAGTGCGTGTAAATACAGTGGGATATTTTGATGTTGATGACTAAGATTCTTGGCATTGTTTAGGTACCTAAAGATGCAGGCAAGTGCTTCTGAGAGCATCACCCCATGCCTCACTCCATCAAGGCTCCGGCAAGAGCAGAGGCTCAAATGGACCCACAAGTACTGGCTGTGCCTTGGGTTGCCACTCCATCCTTCTCCTCTGCCTTTCATGATGCACAAAACAGACTCAATTTCTTGCCTTCAACAATACCACATCCTCTGCATGCATTCCTTTAATGATCACTGAATTCAAACTGCTTGCACTCAGTCGGTGAATGGCACAACAGATCTATGCTCTTACAGCACACAAGCCAATCTGAGGCCTCTGAAGCACAAAAGAGGGCTCAAAATGTTTTTCAAAACTTTTTTTTCATGCTTCAGGTTTTTTAAAATGACAGGGCAGAACATTATTGATCTAGCTAAGAACAGTCTCTCCGTAGCAGAAAAATAACAAGTTACCCAGAACGAGAATATGGTGACCTGAGTACAAGTTACTCAAGAAAATCATTAGTTAAAACTTTAAATTATTTTGGCAATCATTTTTTTCTTTGTAAGGAATTTCTGGGTCATGCTTTTAATTCTGGCCGAAGCAGAGTCAGCTCAGTGAGGAAAAAAAGTAATTGATAAGAATTTCTGATGAGGAAAAAAAAAAAATTGTGGCTCTATCTGTCATTAAAATACTTTTAACAAGCTGCCTTGCTAGTAAGAAATACAGGTAACATGAGAAGAATCACTGGCAGTCTGAGAGATTTTGGTAAACATTCACTTGAGCCAGGCCCCCCAGATTCATTTATGAGTGAGTCAAATATCGGAAGATAAACCTAAAGTAGATGACACTGTGGAGAGGAAAAAGGGGATGGCCACTCAAGTGACAGACCAGTATGCACATACTCTGGGATTAATATTACCCGAAGTGGAAGTGAATATAATCGACTCATTCTGTACATATTGTGCATGATGTATGTTGGGACCAGTCCACTGGTCTGGTTACAGAAAATCCAATGAAAATCAGCTCCATGCCTCCCAAAAGAAGGAATAGTTTTATGTAATTCATAGCAGAAAGTCTATATTCTCATGGTTTCCCCACTGTTTCTGTGTTTGCTTTGGACCCATTCAAGGTCTCTTTCCTTCTGTGTACCCGTGTGGATAGTGAGAAACTCTTTATGTGGAACGTGTAGCCTCAGTGCCTTGGTGGGGTGACAAGTTGGTCATGGCCCATCAAAGTGATTCTCATCAGGACAAAACTGTTAGAAGCAGGTGGAAGGAGGGAAGCGAGCAGAAACCACAGGTTTAATGAAAAACCAATTCTCTCTGCTTCTCTGGGTACAATCACCTGGCTTCTTGTATCGACTGCTGAAATGTTCCGTAATTGTGTAAAAGGGACCTCTAGACAGAAATCTATTTTTTGTTCCTCCTCTCCTTTGTATTAAGTGAGCTCTTCTGTAATGTTACTTTTTATAGCCTATAATCATGGTAATTATGTTTTGTTGAATCCTTCACAGTAGTCTAACATTTAGTAACATTTATCTCACTGTGCTGGGACTGGAAATCTTCCCTGCCATCAGATGCTAATTCCATTATATTGTTGTGGCAATATGGGAGCTAAGCCTAAACGCAGTTGTTACTTGTTACTGTTGTTACCTTTGGCAAATTACTTTGGTTATTAGAAGTAGCTGCATTTGGAAGGTCAGTATTAAGCAAACCATGAAGAGGATAAAAGCAATATAAACATTTAAATATCCATGTAAAACACAGAGTTGTTGCATTGGCCAGCAATCAACAGGCCTTGCTTTCAGCATTATACTCATTGAAATGATTATTTTTTGTTGAAGATCCTCCCGTCTCCTTTTTCAGCAGAATGTGCATGTGTCCAAAGCTAACTCGACCAGAGACATTCTCCAAAACACTAATATTAGCATAGACTTGCCCACTTATTTCTAAAAATGCTGGAGTAGATGGCATCCTTGCATCATCAGATCAATAACAGGAGGTATCTCAAAGGACAGAAGTTTGGAGGATTAACACTGTGGTTTCTGTGACATACTCTGGGAAAGAGAACTGCACATCCCTTTTTCTCCCTGTCATCTGCTCACTTGCTCTCCCACTTTATGACTGGCATTTCACTCTGTGCTGTAAACAATCACCATTAAACTCAATTGAGGCACTTCAAGACAAGAGCAGAACTTACACCAACTGTTTATTTCTCATTATCTTTCTCCAGCATGGCCTGCTGTCATCATTCCAAGGCAATATCCTCAGCTGGCAAAAGCCAGCTGAGTAAGTTTGTGTCAGTCAGGATGCACCCTGTAATAAAGGTGCTTTTATGAAATGTCTCTCGGGTTGTCAGGTGTTTGAGGTGGTTGTTCCGAATCCACAGGTCGTGGATTCTCAGTGGGGCAGATGTGATCCTCCACAGTAAGTTACAACTTGGAACTTGGTGGCTTTATTTTCATCTCAGGCTGCAGTAAACTGGAATAAGACTGATCAAATGGTTGACGTTTAGCTAAAAGCATTGCTGCTACTTCTTTGTGTCTTCCTGGTGCACCCTTTTCTCAGATGCTCATTAGCTGGGAAATGCAGTCACTACAGTCTGTGCCCCAGGCGAATCCTGTGATACACCCTGTGCACTCAACAGGCAGGGATTGCTCCAGCAGGAGAGCAAAGCCAGCAGGAATGCTCCTGCCTTAGGAGGGATGACACAGCAGTGCTTCAGAGCATTATCCGTCCGAGCTTTTGTGGGATTTGTGTGATAGGACTGGAAATCCTGGAATTCGAATTTCCAATAGAATCGATACAGAATTTGAATAGAATTGATAGAACCCCCTTGAATTTGATTATCTGTATTTCAGCATGGCAGGAGGGGTGGCTGGAGGACAGCTCCTCTGAGCCTTGCAGAGCAGGGCCAGCTGGGACTCAGAGCAGCACAAAACCCCACAAGGGGCTGACCTGACATCTTGTGTCATTGTGAATTATATTTAAATTACTGTAAAGGTAAATGGGTGTAAAGGCAGGTGGCTGTGGGTGGCGTATCCTGTGTCATGAGTGTTTCAGTGTGAGAACCAGAGAGAAGGGAGTGTCTCATCACCTTTTGCAGCTCCTTCCAGGCATCAGTTGGCATCTCTTCACCAAGAGGTTGTTTCTCCTCCAGGTTTTTATGACCTTGCCATCCTGTCTGTTGACAACACCACTTCTCCCCACAGCTTTTCATTTTGACTCAATGAGAGGAAAAGGGAACTTCATGTTTCCTGTAGCTACTGTGGGGAGCACAAGAATGCTGGCAGCAAGGTGATCTTTGGAGTAAAGCTCTAAGGAAACCCAGCAGAGAAAGCCTGAGATGCAGTGTAACCATAACAGATTAATTTCTTTCTTTGTTAGGACATTGTTCAGCTGCCACTGTTGCCTCTGCTGTCAAGGCCCTGATGGTGCTCTGGGATATACACCTTTCTCCTAGAAGAGCTTCCTTGGCATGAAATGTCCCAGTGCTCTGTTCACCAATAGAATCTCCAGCCTACAATTTCTTTTTTTTGTTCTTTTTTTTTCTTTTTTTTTTTAAGTGCAGTAATGAGTGCAGAATCTGCTTGTAGAGCTTTGTGCTGCAACAAACTTAATATAAGAGAAGTCATTATTGATTTCTAGTGTTATTTGAGTTTCTTTGCCTTCCTACCACTGTGCTCCAGTGCTTCTGACAAGCACTTGGCTGTCAGGTGCTGGAGTAGGAACCAGCAAGACAAATCCCATACAGAATTTGAGCATCAGTGCAAGGTTTGGGCAAAATACAGCTTCCTCTGCCTGGAACTGCAGCTCTGAAAGCTCATCGAGCTGCCTGCTCTGGGAATGCCTAAATGCTTTGATTTAGCAGCGTGCCTCAAGTGACTGGATAAAATGTGCCAGTGCTTCTGGAAGCAGGGTCCTGAACTCAGGGCTTCTGCCTTTCCAGAGGCAGTCAGCAGATTTACTGTTCTCTCCACTACCCAGCAGCACTGCTCTGCCTATGATTTAGTGACCAGGGTGCTCAGCAGAGCTGGGTGATGGGAACATCTGAGTCTCCACTTTGCTGGTTGAAGGTTTTAGCTACAAAACTTTTGTGCAATGAGAAGGAAGGCTCCAGGACCATCAGTTTCAGCCTTTTTAGCATTAAAAGCTGAATGGTTGCTTGGAGCCCATGTTCTGGTACAAAGGCTGTGGATGTGTGTCTTCAGAGAGGGCTTTGGGTGGGACCTTCCCACAGAAGAGCGTTGGGAGTGGATCATTTGGAACTCACACACATCTGCTGGTGGGTAACTTGACAGAAATAGTGATTTCAGGTACTCGAGGCTCCAACTGTGGATGTTTTGTACTCATTTGGAGGAGCTGTGTAAGTGCAGGAGTTGTAGCACCAAACTACTTTACTAGATCTGCCTAAAAATTTATAATATTTTCTTGCATTTCCCTCGTCCAAGAAATGTTTCCTCCTTTCATGTTTTCTAGTGGTTCATTTTTAAAAAAAAATTAAAATGAAAAAATATTAGCCATCTATGTATCATTGAAGGACAAATGCAAGTTGTAGCATCAGCTATAATTACTCACTTGTGCTCCTTGAAATGCCATTTTTAGCCAGTTTTGCACATTTTACAAATGTCTTCCATGCCAAATCATCCATGGAATGTACAAATCATCCCAATTGTTAAATTCATTAACCTAACAAACTGTGGACTAAAAGCCACATTTAAAGCATGCATCCTAAATAGTATTCTCATTATGTGGAATCAGATTAGTCCCTAATCAAATTTGATTTGGAGCTTGGAGCAAAAGGTAATGGAGTATGACCCCTGATGTAAAACAAGGATAGGTGAAGTGAGTGTCTAGCACCACAATACCTCCATTTTGTGCTGTGCCAACTAATTCCATCCTTTCTGAGCTTTTTCACAATTTTGTGAACAGATTTGTACTTGTTTAGCTCCTTACCTCAGCTTCTCACACGCACACGACATCTGCAAAGAAATTTGCAGATATTTGTCCCAGCAGCTTGATGGTTTTGCACATTCATGTCACTGATGTTACTTTAATAGCATGGACCAATAATAATTATCAAGCCTATTATTGTTGTGCCAACAGCAGAGCGTTGATGGGACACCGTGGTTTGGGACAGAACAGGAGAACATTTCTGCTTCAGAAAGTTTGCTGTAAAAATAGAAAAGGCAGAACAGGGTAGAGCATGCAAACACAAGGGGGAGAAATGCTAAATAGAGACAGTAAATGTTACAGTCAATTTTTTCTCTTCCAGAAAACAGTAGAGAGATGAGGACAGAGACTTGGAATAGAAAGGAGAGGAAGGACTGAAAAAGCCCAGAGCACATTATGCATTGGGATAGTGGATTTTCCCTAGGGATTTCCAAGCACATCTGAATGTTGCTCCTTAGTGAAGATTTAGGAAACCATATTTTCCCCAGCTGCAGTTGTAGGTCTTCTAATTAACCCACTGCAATGCCCTGTTTATTTCATGCAGGAATATTCAGTATGTTTTTGAAAAATCCTGTCCTACAACCTTGGTAAAGCACCTACACAAGACAAACAAAGGTTAATATTAAGGTTTTCTATCAGGTTTTAAATTCTTCCATTTTGAAAAACTAGATTTTCTTAGCGCATCCTTTGAAGTCCCATTTCATGCACTGCCATAGGAAATTCTTTTGTTTACCATTAGCTAATTAAATCTGTAGCTATTTATAGGTAAAACAAATACCATATCCCAAAGTTGCCTTAGCTCTTTAGTTGTGTATCAATAAGGAGGAATGGTCTGCATCTACAAATAAAGAAGAAAAAATACTTTAAAAATAATTATGAAAATATCCTTCTGATGTTCAGAAGCTGCTCTTTGTCAGCTCTTTGGAAAGCAAAAGAGAAATATTTGCAAAAGTGTGGTCAAGGACATGATGTGGGGCTAGCACAAAGCAATTTAGCAGATAAGAGTGTGTGTGACAGTGCTGAGGTCGTTGCCAGCCTGCTCATGAGCTGTACCAGGCTGATTTGTGACCAAATCTTAGACACCTGAGATTTGTGGCTCTCTGTTTGCAGCACTCAGTGCTCTGTCAAGATCCTTGCATGTTTTCCTGCAGCAGGGCAAAATATGGTTTCTTGTTCTACCTCCTCATCTGGCAGTGGAACACCTTCATTCTGCGATTCTAAAAATCATCTCAGTTGGAAGGTGGGTGGGTTTGGGTTCTTTTTTTTTTTTGTTGTTTTTTAAAAATATTTTTTATTTGACCATTTATTTGATGGCCACCTTGAAGCTGCCATCAGTAACCAGGTGCAGACCGCAATCTTTGGCAATAAATGGCTAAAAATTAGCAAAAACTACAATGATTTTTCAACACTTGCACCTAAAACTGAGATTGCTTTTTCTTTGTTTCACTACAGAATTAAAAGAATTGTCCATTTGCTCTTCCACTTTGCAGGAAAAGTACACTTTTCTTCAATCTTCTCAAAAAGTTTAGAAGATAAAAAAAGCTCCTCAGACCAGATTCTTCTGAGAGACCTAGAAAATAAATGGGATAGTTGGTACTCTTATGATTCTCCTTTTTAAGTTATGAAAGTTTTAGATTTTTAACTTTCTGGCCCTTTAAAGTAAAATTGTAAGGAGTTTTGATTCTCACTTTAATAAGGTCCGTCTTTCTTCTGCGTGAAGAAAATGTGGTTATGTAATTTGAACTATATTGAAATCTTTCTGCTTGCTAAAATAAAAGACCCTGTTTCTGCCAGTTTAGCACCTGCCCACAAGTAGTCTTTGTGGGGACTTCTGGAGTGTTATTTGGAGTTTGGCTCCAATAAATTGCTTTGAATTGAGGACCAGAATATGAGGATGGAAAAACGGCCTGGATAGAAAATAATACAAAACATGAGCAAACATAACTTAGTAGCTACTCCACAGCTCTGAGTGCAAATCCTGACCAAAATCCAGTTTGTACCTGGAATATCTGGTTCATTTATCATATCTCCTAGGAGAAAGCTCTGTGGATTGTTTGTTTTTTTTTAATCCCAAACCCCTGTGTCTTTTGCCATTTAAATATGGTCGCTCCCTCCCAGCTCCTCACCCAGCCCATGAGAAGCTGTTGTTTCAAGACACAACAATTCCTGGGAATTAGTTACCTGTGCTCAGGTAAAGGAGGATGCACAGCTCCAAATCCCAGTGCCAGGGCCTGCAGGAGGGGAGAGCAGGAGCAATAATATGATTTCATAACAAACAGTTGGGCTTCAGCACATGCACGAGGCATAAAATCTGTCCTTGTAGGCAGATGTGGGGTAATTTGTCATCAAGAAGAGAAACCATATAATTAAGGCATCATTTGCCTATTCTGTGGGTCCCTTCATGGTAAATATTTTGAAAAATTGAAGTTTAGTAAGGACAGTCTTCTCTTTCCATGCTCTCCATTTTTATGGGGTTAGGAGGATTTTTACTGCTTGCATTAACTCACTGAACTGATGCTACCTTTTGGTCTTGGCCACTACTTTACTGGACAACTAATAAATTATCTGAAAAAGAGGAGCTAGCTGGGGAGAAAAGAATTTGGGTCAAATCTTATAAATAGCTCCTGATGAAAAATATAGGAACAAGAGAGAATTCAAAACCAGTTCACGGGAAACGCCAAAATGTTTCTTTTCAGCATTTTAATGATCCAACTTCTGAACTTTTTGCTTCCAACAGCGTTTTTAGTTCATATATATATATAAAAAAAAAAAAGCTCTACAGGCTAAAAAATGAAAGAATACTTAGCTCAGGAGTTAAATAAACTGAAAACATAATAAAATTATTATTTTTAAATGTTAAATGAAGCATTTTATATTTTGCCTATGCCTAATGCAGAGGTTTTCTTGTTGCTGAAATAGCATATATATTTTGAACTAAACCAATTTCCTTCTCAGGCCCAGGATTGGCTGGGAAACAGAAAAAGCTGGTTTTCCTCTCTCCTTCTCCCTGTTCCAGCATTCTTGAAGTCCAGGATTTCCTTGGCAGACTTTTTGAGTGTGGACAGGCTTTCCTGGAAGCAAACATATTTACCTGTGGATAGAAAGAGAATTTCTTGTGACTAAATATTTTTCCCATGTGTTCTTTCTGAGACAGACTTTTGCTGCAAAATACTTTGCAGAAAACTTTCCTTGGAGGTGCACTCAATGAGCAATTATGTGTATTTTTTTTAAAGCTTTCATTATCGTAGCAAATGTAGGAGTTAAATTCCTATAATATTCTGTGAGCAGTGGAAACACCCTTTGTATTAGGACTACATCCTCAGGAGTTGATTTATGTGCATTTGCAAACCACCAAAGGCTGGCACTGCTTAAACAGGATTGGCGCAGAACCCCTGCAATCACATCCACGTCTCTTCCAGCTAGGCTGGCTCCTGCTTGGAAAATGGACCTCTAAAAGCTGCACTGATGCTCTCAGGGATGTCCAAACCTGTAAAAATACAGCACAACACCATGGTAATCTTATCTCTCACTCTAGTAGCTCTTTCAATAATGTCAAAAAAATGCTTCAGGATTCAAAGAGCAAGGAGTTAGATGATGAGAGAAGGCAGAACAGAATGGTTTTGTTCAGGACACAGCTGTTCGAGTGGCTGTCACATCTATTGCTTTATTTGCTCTCTGTAACTTGCTCGCTCTGAAAATGGAGAAGAAAAACCAACGGGCATCTACAGACACTTCTTAAGGTACTCTTATGATGGCTGAGAGCAAGAGCTGGAAAGGAAGGCTGGATGACCAAAAAGCAGGCAGCTGCTGCTGGCACAGCATTTGCCTTTTAAATTTCCCACCTGAGCTGGGACTGAGCACACTGGGGGATGTGATGAGGGGAAGCTGGAGTCACCTGGGGTCCAGCCTCCAGCCCCCAGCCAGCCCCAGCAGGCTCAGCCCACACCCAGGGGGTCTGACAGAAACGTGAATGAGCCCTGAAACTCTAAGGGATGTCAGTGACCCTGTCTCTGCTGCTCTTCTCTGGCCCAGCTGAACTGTAAAATGCAGCTGTAAACAAACAGACTGTGGCTGTGGTGAGGTTTACCTGGGCATTCATGTGTCCTCACAGCACAGAATTCCTTTCAATTCACTTTCTGGGCCATCTTGCCATTTTTCTGTTCGAGAAGAGACAGCTCCATAGCTGAAATCAAATTTCTGACTGCTTTTTGCTTCTCTGCTGAGATTCTGAGTATAGGGAGAAAAAGGGAGGAGAGAAAAATCTAGACTTTTGTGGTATTATAGGGGAAGGAAATAGATCATTTTCTTGAGAGGAAAGAAAAAGATTTGTGTGAATTTACTGTAAGTTGGAGTAAAACATTTCATAGATGTATGGATGTTATTATCTAGATCAAGAGTATTATATGGAAATACATTTAAGTTTTGTGCCCAAATTCCAGTTAAACTTCTGCTAAGTCAATAGAAGAGATTGCAGTGCGTTGAATGGAAGTGAGAAGTAGGTCTATAAAAGTGCTTTTCTTTTCACTGGGGACATTGCTTTGCTATTTGTACTCTTTGTTTCTTAGGAACATCTCTCAGAGGTCCTCCCTCTCATTTCTCTCGTCAGAGACATGCGATTAATGTTCTCTTTCTAAGCTTTATTATTCAATTCAGCTCACTAATCCAGTACACATGTGCATAGTTCTGAAAACCTGAATTGTCACCACATTCATCCAGCCTGGTGTATGTAGACTTGCAACTATCCTGGAATCTGACAAATAAAATCATTTTAATGAACCACAGCAAACAGTTCATGTTGAAACAGCTGTAAGCACAGTATGCAAATCATGTTTACTGGTAGCTTATGCTCCAGAGAAATAATCTTTATATGACTGCTTTATTATTTACCAGGAGTTCCAAAATTTAATTTTAGTCAACATTGACAGATGCCATCCATGTTAATAGTTGGGCTGCTATATATGGAAAATGCTAAGCATTTGCAGAGATCTCCTGTTTGTGAGTTGATAATGTGGTTGACAAATGGGTTTAACAATATCCACTCCTTTCTGAGCAGTCGGCTAAAATTCACCTGAGGTCTGTGAGAACAGAGTGAAAAAGAAGGTCAGAGGAATATGAATGAAGACAAAATAAAAGAATGACTCCAGAGAGCAGTGGGTATAATAAAAGCATGACAGAGAATGATTAATTATATTTTAGAGTCAGATAATTCCCAGAGAATATGTGTGCATGATAAAACTTTCTAACCTTTTGAGTTGTAATTAAATGAGAGATACACTAATCTGACCAAGTAGAGACTACTCTGTTCCTAAAACAGCATTGATGCATATATTAAAAATGTGTTATTTTAAATAAGCAGGCCTACCTGCCATGAATAAATTCAGAGGCTATAAATGCAGTAGAAAGGAGAGTAAAAGCTAAATTAGAAGAAAACTAAAGGAGATTTTGAGATACGAATGCAATGTGTAAAACAGTATAAGACTCAAAGAGCAGAATTAGTAGGAACAGCTATGGCTGGAAGATTGGGGTAAATTCCTCCAAACATTTTCTCTGCTTTTTATCCCTTGTCCTTGTTTTGAAGATGCTCATTTGAGCCTTTGCACTCTTGCTGTCAATGAGTTTGGTGGGTCTATCAGAAGCAGCATGAACTCAGCTTCTGAGTGCTTGGAGGGGTTGATTTAAGACCAAAACTCTAAAAAGACTTGGGAATGTAAACTAGTTCATATGTATCCAGCAAAAGTGAGCTTGATGAGAAAGAGCATGGCTTCTCTTCAGTGGCTTATTGCAGTTCAGAAAGTATCTGAAAAAAGTCTCTCTGGATCTTGACATTGGCAGAGCTGCTCCTTTAGGTGCAGTCTTGGATCAGGTGGGCAGGAGCTGCTCTGGATTGCTTGGGGATAGACCTTCAGCTTGCAATTATTTTCCACTTAACTCTATTCCTTAGCAGCAATTACTGAGGTGCTGGAATCTGAGGTACAAAGCCACAGTGCTTTAATTTTTAATTAACCTAGAAGGTAGAGCTTAAGGACAATGAGCCGTGTCCCCCTGTTTAGTGAACTTCACTCTGGTAAGAGTCAATATGTTCATTTATACTTAATTCTACAAGAGATATTGCAACCCTCCTTTTCCTACCTCACTTTTAAGAGCACACTCTGGAGTGCTATCACACAGCACATCCCAGGGATCAGACCCAGCCAGCAGGAGTTTAGGAAAAACTGGTCCTGCTGGACTGACCTGATCTCCTGATTGGTGACACCATAAAAGAAAAGAAAGAAAAGGAAAAAAAAACCAAAAAAACCAAACCAGACAAAATAACCCTGAAGAGTTGTATTTGAGAAGGAAGGTATTCTTTTTAATAGATCTGGAGGTATCACAGAAGCCTGGGGATACAGCAAGCCTTTATATTCATGGTCTGCTTAACAATCCTGTTGTTTGGCATTAAAATTGAAATCTGTGAAATTGTTAAGTGCATGTTTAATCATAATGGATTGTGGACCCACTCATGTATACCATTTTAACAGTTTTTCAGCTTTCTGAAGTATATTTTCCCTTAAGTTTTAAGGTAATAATGCAGTGAATTGTGCTGATTTCACCCTGATCTCACATTTTTAACTTTTCAGGCTTGATCAGCAAATTTTAAATCAAAGCATTTCCTGTGGCTTCTTAGATTAAAGCAAGAAAAATACAGCTCAGCTGTTTATATGCAAACATGCAACAGTTATAATGAAAGAATTACCCACAATGCCAGCGTAACTATAGTAACCAGCATTCACAAAGATCTACATTTAAGGATGGTTAAAGCCAAATACATATTTGTTTCACATAGACAATATTATTCTTGTAATGGAACACAACAGCACATAAAAGGACCTACAGATGCAAACATCAGCTGGGTGTGGAGTCTCCTACAAAATAAACTCTGCCTTTGCTAGCGGCGTGAGTACTCCCAGCCTGCTCCAAGCTGTCAGAAGACAGAGGCACTCCAAGTGCTATTTTAGCACAAAGTCAGCTGAAAACCCAGTTCCCTAAACCCTCATCCACAGCAGTGTCCACTGGCAGAGATCCCACTCTGCAGAGTCCCACTGCCTTCAGCAGCATGGTGAGGGACAGACACTCTTGCCTGCAGCACCTCCTGCACCCTCACACTGCTATAAATACAAAAAATAAGGCATTCGATGGTGGCAGAGCTGACTCTAAGCGATGGAAAAACAGAATAGCAATAAACAAACAGAAGGCAGATAGAGAAAATAAAAATAATGAGTGGATGTATACTGTAATCAAAGGCCGTTTCTAGTTTTGATACACTTTATGATGATGCTCTGTTAAGCAGAGGTTGGTTGGGGTTTTTTTTTCATGCCTATGGCTGATTGCAAGCAAAAATAACTACTGATCAATAGAAACCTCCACTGGGAATGGAACATTGCCTGGAAATGATCTTAGCAAAACTATCTGGCTCATTGCCGGGCAGGTTTATGTGACTGCTCCTTCACAGTTGTTTTAATTCTTCTTGTATGCAGAAAAGTCCCTGCTAGCCTGTACCCACCTTTGCAACCTGGCAGTTTCAGGGAGTGAGGATAGAAAAGATGACTGGTTACTCTTCTTCGAGTGCTCTTAAGCACAGTGATTTTGGTTTTGTCCAGAAATCCCACCCTGAGACTGCAGAGCATTCGGGGCAGTAACAGGGCGTGGTGGGCAGAGGACAGGCACTGCAGCTGGGAATCCAGGCACTTTGCAAAGTGGGAGGATGATCCCAACAAAGAAATCTCATTTATCTTAAAGAAAAAGCCACAATCATCCTGCAAATCCTGCAGATCTGACAGAGGGTTAAAAAAAGTCACTCCCAGTGCAAAACCTGGTAAGTGGGGAAAGCTTGAGGGGCAGAGCCTGGCCATGGATGTTCTCTCTGGGCCTTCTTTGGTCCCAGCACGGCTCCCCACTGATACTTCAGAGCAAGAGAAAATAAAGTCCTCAGACATTCTCCAGGCAGTTGCTTGCTTCATGCCAAGGAAGCAAAATAAGTATGACCAGGTTTGTCTGAGTTGAGTGGTTTCAAGCCTGAAAATACAATACAGTACGACACAATACAGCACTGGCCAAGGATTCTCAGTTTTAATTCTGAGTTGTGTTTATTTCAGCCAAACTTAAAGCAATGCTGTTTTTCACAGGACCCAGCTATTATAATATTATTTAAAGAAGGATAGCTGTCATTGTTGATTGATGTGGAAGGCAAGCTAAGGGTTGACAGATGGAAAGGCCCAGTTTGTTACTGTATTTCCATAAGATCCAAAGGAAAAATGAGAGAGTAAAGTTGAAAATGGCATATAAACAGAGAATTGAAAGTAGCAAAGTGGGACAGTCCAGGCAGGATGGAATACTCATAATGACATCTTCACAGCAAAGGACAGAAGTTTGAAATCTTGCTCCTAAATCAATAAGGAATTAAAAATTGGCATACTTTACTCCAGTCAAATAACACTTTGATGTTCAATTTCAAATAAGGCAAAAGCAGGTTGCCATGACTACTGAGTGCTACTGAGTGTCTTGGTATCTGAATAATTGCTGAATATTTGTAGACAAACAGCTGACGTATATTGTCTGCTTTCTCTTGGAAACTTGGAAGCATAACTAGTTGTTGATGTGAGTCCCCTGGTGTCTTGGTGAATAATTGGCTCAACACTGAGTGAGATACATTTGTCTCTATCCAGACAAGAAGAAATCCCTTCAAATATCCACATCAGGCCCAAATGTCATTTTGTGTTAACACCCAGTGAAACTCAATGTTACAGAGCTTCTCTGTTTAGATAAATCAGAGCTGTGACATGGCTGGCATGATTTTATGAAGCTTGGCTGTTTGATCTTTACTTCCAAAACTCAGTAACTTTTCACAGAGAAGTGGATCTTTCCACGCAGCTGTGGAGTGCAGGGAGAGCTGTCAGCTTCTTTGGGCTTGTCAGGGACCCCTTGTGGGGCTGTTTTGTGCAGCTCTTCCCCCACAGTGTCTCCTTTCCCTGGTTGGGCGGGAGATCAGTTCCAACAGGAATTGCTCATGAGGGTTTTTTTTTTTTTTTCTTTTATATTTGCACTGATGATTTCAGTTAAACGGTTCACATGCAAAATGAGATGTGGAATTTCCTCTGTCCTCATCTATTATGCATATATACTTTACTCTGTTTGTCTGCTAAATGCAGCACTTCCCACTCTCATAGAACTAATTGCTGTTTAATCCCGCATAAGCAAGCACTGTCCCAGTGAGGCTAATTCAGACACCCAAAACTTTCAAAAACATTCTAGAACACAATTTTTTTGTTAATTTGAGATCATCTATAAGTGACCTGTGTAGTTTGTGCTTAGGCAAAGCATTGAACTAGTTTTTTGGTTTTTTTTTTTTTTGTTTTTTTTGTTTTTTTTGTTTTTTTT
>VWZN01014357.1:240535-299107 GCA_013396955.1 Regulus satrapa
CTAATTCAGACACCCAAAACTTTCAAAAACATTCTAGAATACAATTTTTTATTAATTTGACATCATCTATAAGTGACCTGCGTAGTTTAATGCTGTGCTTAGGCAAAGCATTCAATTAGTTGGTTTTTTTTTTGTTTGGTTGGGTTTTGGTTGTTTTTGGGGGGTTTTTTTGGTTTTGTGGGGTTTTTTTTTGTTTTTTTTGTTTTTTTTGTTTTTTTTGTTTTTTTTGTTTTTTTTGTTTTTTTTGTTTTTTTTGTTTTTTTTGTTTTTTTTGTTTTTTTTGTTTTTTTTGTTTTTTTTGTTTTTTTTGTTTTTTTTTGTTTTTTTAAATTTTTTTTTAATTTTTGCCTTTGGCATGCATTTGAGAATATCTGGTCCTAAAACTAGACAGAAAATACTTGAAAGAAAAAGAAATCCTTAGTAATTTCCCCACCCCTCATCCAATTCAGTAATAAAATTAAATGTTAGGAAAACAAAAGAACTGTTACTTCTCTCCCTATTTCTTTTTAACTACATCTATAATGGCACAGACATGACAGTTAATAGGAGGAAAGTCATCTGACAAAACAGATTTGGTATTGTTGAACTTGTTTGGACAGTTCTGTCTGTCATACAGCACCTGCAAAAGAATTAAGATGGTGCAGGATAATCGGGCAAAGTTCTGTAAGGGGTTCAAGCTGAAAGTCATGCAAGTAAATCCTTGAGAAGTAAATGTATGTGGAAAGCAAACTCAGAAGGAATGTGGGAAATGCTGGAATATTCTGGGGAGCTATTTCCCCTGCCCTCCAGTAAGATATGTCCTGTTCTAGAAACTGCCATTCCTCAAACAGAACTGTTGAAGCTGTACATGTTTCTCACCAGTCATGAAAGCCGTGGAGTTCTTGGTAATTAGCTTTTATTAGCAAAATGACAGAACTCCAAACCAGAGAGCTCTTAAAACTCCTGGCAGCACCTAATAGTAGAGATCCAGATCAAAGTTGGCAGCACCTCTCTTGATTCAAAATTACCCAAATTCCAAAATAGACTGCACCTAGTTCAGGAAAACAATTTAACCATACACTGAAGCCTAGTAGTAGTGAAATTATTACCTGGAGCTTGCTTCCTGTTGAAAATAATTAATTAAAAATTCCTATGCTTCAAGTAAGAAACTTTCTTTTCATTCCACTAACTGTACTAGGATGGGTCCAATTTATTTATTCAGTACTTGAGGTCTGTATATAAATCAAGTTTACCCATTGCTCTATTTGCATAATTCCAATCAACCAGTGGTTGAAAGGAAGTGCTGCATGAAAGTCTTTGGCCTTCCTACCTAAGCTCGTTATGCCTCTAAAGAGCACTCAGCTACTCCTCTAATCACTTAGATTTTTTTCTGTCAAGTTGTATTAGTCTCTGTTCAGGTTCCACTAGATTTAAGGTTCTCTTTCTTGGAGTTTGTTTAATTGTATAAGTGGAATTTCTTTCCTCTTTCAGAGCCTTTGGAGAATGCTCCACACCTTCCATCTCAGCATAAAACAGCCCAGTCCCCCAGTGATGCATATTTTATTTCTTCTCCGACTGCAATTCTCTGCTTTTTCTATTTACAACCTTTTCCCTTTCATCATCGAGCCCATCCACACCTCTGATGTGAGGCAAACAGTTCTTTTGAAGAAGAATAATTTATACAAACAACGTTCAGGTTTCTGTAGTTTTTCACGATCATGGATTTTTCCTTGTGACCCCACAGACAGCACCTTGGAGAGAGCTCCATGGATATTGTGCTTTCCATGAGCCCACACCATCTCCTTGCAGCTCTGAAGGGCTTTGGGGCATTTTTGTTGCCTCTTTCAGGCCAAGAGAAACTCTGTCCATTATGAGCTGTGAAATCATACCCCTTTAGCCACACCCTGTGTGCTTACACCAACATTTCATACGTGTAACTGTGGTGTGATTATGGGGGAAAAAAAGATAGTTTTTTTTTCCCAGCTGTGCCAAAAATGTCAAACACTTTCCTATTTTTTCATAATAAGTGGTCTCAGCTGTTTCATTTTAATGTGCACAATTTATGGTATTTTGAAGTTTTTCTTGTTTTATACATTGGCCCCAGTGAAATTAGGTAGCAATATAATTACATTGGATTTTAGATATTATCTCCAGTGTAGATGAACAACGGAAAAAAGGAAATAAGCTAAAAACGGGGATACATGGAATTAATTCTTTGAAAGTCCACAGACTCTGCATTTCAAAGATGTATGAAATTTCTCCTTTTTTGCAGTTATTCCATTGTCTCAACGGTTTTTAAGGTCAGAAAGTGCCTCTAGAATTCCATTCTCCTGTGTAGCAAAGGTCACAGGATTTCATCCAGCTGTTTCAGTGCTGAGCCTTGTAAACTCTGTTGAATAAGCATATTTACTGATGCAGAAGTCAATGAACTGAAGAAATGAACCGAGCCTGCCCCCTCAACCTGTCAAATCCCTTCTGTCCCGTTCCATTTTTACTCCAAATGCCAATCTTTTTAGGTAGAAAAGTATTTAATTACAGAGAGATGATGTCACTTCTTTGGCAGTACAATCCAATGGTTCTTCTTTCTGAGAAGAAAATACACGACATAGTCCTCTGAATACAGATGTGCTCACACACGTCTGTCTCATGCTGCTTTCTCTACTTGCTGAAGTGTCCCTGAGAAAAAGATAGTGTTAGTTCTGCAAACATCTGTAATCCCTCCTTCTTGATCATCTCTGCATCTATAATGAATTCAGTTTAGAAAGTAGTTTCTAAAGACAGAAACTTCATAAAAGCTTTATAGGCAGAGTTTACAGAGCAACTTCTAACTTAAATTTTTCCTTTGTTACAGAAAGAGTTACTTTGTATGTGTGGTCTGGGCATATTTGTATAATTTTTGGGGAACAAACCTTCGGTAAACTGTAGGATGGAGGCAGTCTAGAGAGGACTGTCTGTGGAATGGGCTGCAGTGAGGACCAGACCATTCCATGAACTCACAGGCTGAGTTCAGCTAATGCTGGAAAAGCTGTTTTTAAAATATTCTTCTCTTGTGTTAAGCATAAAATCTTGTTAAAAATAAGATTTTCTATGTCTTAATTGCAATACAGAAAATATCTTTTATTCTTCCTATGCTTGAGATAGCAAGGTAATTTCAGAACTGAAACTGATTGTCTCAGACACTCATGACTCAAATATTTAATCTAAAGGGTAAAATTCCCAGAGTACTTCTCTCATCATTCCTCAGTTCTATGGAGAATAAAAGCTTCAGCTTTATATGATGTGATATTATTTCCATTATTGGTATTATGCTGGAGGCAAATATCCTTCAAAAAGCAAAATCCACTTCCCCAGCACGCAGTGAGTTGTGCACCACAAAGGCCCAATCCCTCCTTTGCACTGTGTGCTGGAGATGCCTTGTAATCTGCTGAGAATTTAATAACAATTATTTTACTTCTTGTAGTGAAGAGCCTTTAAGATGTAATATAAAATATTCATCTAAAATCTGATGTCTCCAGATTTCAGGGGTGATTTAGGACTGAAGGATGAATTTTCCAGCTAAATGAAGATTTTAGGTAGTAGTGCTTCTATTTATCTGCATCTATGTGCTTCTGTACATGGGTGTGCAAGGGCTTCCTTTGGCAGCCCCTTCCATTTGCTGTTATAATATAGGCAAATTAATTATTATCTTACTCCTAAATAATTCATATATTTATGGAGTCCTGCCTCGGGAAATGAAAATAAAAGTAAGCATTTGCCTATATGGTAAGCAAAGACACGGAATTAATTTGTTCCAATGACCCCCTCAAATTCTTTATGTCCTTAATAACACTTCCAAGAGTTTCACGCAGTCTGGATCAAATTTCTCCCATCTGAAAGTGGTAAGAATTGCTAAATAGGAACTTCTAAAGAGCCTGTGGTGTAATACGACCAAATGGAAAATATGCTGGGATTGCAAACAGTGCGCAATATAATGCACTTTATCTGTAATCCAGAATAAGAGTCTCTTAATAATATCAGAGATATTATTAATAATATATTCACATCTCTTCTAGGTCTTACTGAGTAGAAATCCCATTGACTTTATCATCTTAGTGGGACGGCAGGATTTTATCCACCCTGTCTGATAGCATAACAACATGAATATGGATCACTTTATTTATTGTAATACAAGGAAATATGCCTTGTAATTATGCATAATGAGGCCTGTAAGGCTGAGAGCTCTGTGTGTGTGTCTGCTCCTTAGCCACAGACATGCAGGCAGGAGATGGATGCAATTTCTCTGCCATCGATCACGTCTAAACATCAAAGGAGATGCTAAGGGAGATTGCTTCCTGCAGCTGCACAAAGCAATGCTGCTTCTGCAGAGGGAACTTGTGCAAATATGTGTTTTCTTGGGAGAAAGAAGGAGGACTAGTATAAATACATGAGGATTCAGGGGCATATGGGTGGTAATTGCATAATAGTACACACATGGAGCAGCAAGATCAAAGATTAGACTGAAACACTGAAGCAGACAAAGTCTCTGCATCACTGAAAATGATGACTTTCTCTTTCGAAAATATCTTTGAAATACATTATTTCCTGCATGTGAATGTCATAACCAATTTGTAGATGACACAGTTGGGCTTTGATCAAACAGAGAAACAAGAGAACTGAAGACCAAGAATAAGCAATCATGACTCAGGACTGTGCAACAGGCTGAGAAAAGAAAAATCAAAACCTGTGCCAGGAGTGCAATTATTAATGTGTGCTTAGTCTGAATTTTCCATGGCATCCAAACCAGGAAAATAAGAAGAATTCAGCCTAGATATTTAAGAGTTGCACAAATGTATTCATTCATGTTATGGCCAGGAAAAGGGAGATTCATTTCGCAGTGGTTTGAAGTTTACAAAAAGTTTACACCTGAGCTCAAATATCCTCCTGCAGTGAAAAGCTTTGAATGATTTAAAGCACAGGAGGCTGCTGCCAGGCAGAAGGTGCTCAAAAATATTGATAAAGTGTAGATAACGTGACAACCAAATAAGCTGGTTTATGTATATTGACACACTATGACAAAGGCCTAAAAGACACCAATAAATAAGAGAAACACCAAATAGTGTTAGAAAAGGGAATAGTTTTTCAGGAGATTATGCATTTAGTTTATGGCAATGTTAGTTTTGGGAACCAGAATTTAAAGCATTAGAGCCAGATCAAGTAGACAGATCAAACAGCAATAGCTATGATGGTCCACATTAGTTATGTTTCCAATTCAGGATTCTAATTTTGGTATTTTCAAAGAGTAAAAAACAAAAATAATCCAATAATTTATTTACTCTGATAAAGTTAATTACCACAACAGATCAGTTCTCATGTCTGGATGTATGTGAAATCCAGATTCCTTGGGTGAACTGGGGCTATCTCCAAAATGTGATATTTCATTGTAGAAAGTGATCTGTATATGTATTTTTTTAACCTAACTTGCAAATAGCTAGTAAATGTCAGAATATGCCAGATGACATTAAGAAACTTATTCAGGCAAAGATGGTTTGAAACACTTACTGAGTGCCTGTGGTGCTTTTAGATGGAGAGTAGAAGACATCACTCACTTTCCTCTTGTGTTCTGAAAATAGCAGCAGGTAAAGGCAGAGCAGTTGTGGGAATGCACCTCCAGCTATCTGCTGACTTCCCGTATCTTTCAAGACAGTCAGAGACTCCTGAGGAAAATACAACTGAATTTTAAATTCTGAGCGAGCTGAACTTTTATGGGTATATATGTTTAAGAATGAGTATGTGCTTATACACATGCACAGAGATTTTGGAGATATTCACTCTGAGTATGTGCAAATACATCCTTAACTGACATTATAATCTCCATTTAAGTACAGCATATGCTCTGCTTCAAAGTCAATTCATAACATTTTTCTCATTCTCCTTTATTTGTCTTTTTTTCAAAGTGTGTCGTCGGAGTGAAGTCACAGTTAGTCTCTGATTTTATAGATTAAAATAGATAATATAATTTAATGTTAATTGATGACCCTTTTATTACCTATTACTTGGTCTTTTGAGCAAACATAATACTGCCTACTGTTGCATGAAAGTCACCGTAATAATTGCTGTTTGGTGTCTGGAAATGGGTTTCCTCAGCTTCTGAAGAGCTGGGATGTTTGTTACAATTTAGATAAGGGGGTTTTTAAAATTTACTTATAGGTATCTTAGTTTGCATTTATAGTAGCTACTTGTTGCATTATATGGATTTTGTAGGGACAGAGATTGTAGAAAGCATTGGATTCAGGAGCAATTGTAGGATAGTTCAAAGATTGGAAAAGAATTAGAGGAACAGCAAATAAGTAATAAGAGGCATAGTCAGCAAATGGGATTGCCACCCAGGATGGGGAGAATGATATCCAAATATTGTGTCCATCTGGGAAAAAGAATAAAATAATCCAACCACAAACAAAAGGGCTCATTCTGATTTTATTCAGTGAATAGGCTCTACGGAGGCTGACACCCTGGAAATCATGCTGAAGAATTAAAAATACCTAATTGGTGATTTTGCAGATGAAAATCCTGGGAATGGGACTGTATTAGTCTGCCAGTGTTGCCATTAAAAATGTCTGTATTTTGGTGAAGAAGCAAATCTCTTACCCCCTGGACTTTCTCAGAAGGTGCTCACAGGGAGATTTTGGGGATTGGAAAGCAGCTCAGCCCTGATGGAAAACACAAAGAGCTAAAGGGGGTCCCACCCCAGCAGGAAAAGGTCCTGCAGAGACGTGTAAAGTTTGTAGGACACCTTCCAAGTGATGCAGGGCATCCTTTAATGAGGCGGAGTTCTTCATCTAGACTGAAAATAAATGGGTGAGCCCTGCAATATATAAGTCTTAGTTATAATATAATGATGACTCTAAGAGAGTATTTTTGGGCACGTTCCACATGAGCTTTAAAAGTCAATTTCTAGATCTGGCAAGTACTGAAAACAACTTTTTTAAAAATCCAGTTTTTAAAACACTTTGCATTACTGCCCAACTCTTGTAATAAAAAAAGGGGAAAATCTGTCATCCAAGCTAAGTACAGGAATCCAGGAATCAAATACTTTCTGAAACTCTGTTTCCTTTCCAAAATAAAACTAGCTGCCAAGTACCTTCCAGCCGTTCTTACTATAGAAAAAGCCTTTCTCAAATACATTGAGATATTAAATAAACTATTGTTTATTAACTCACCCAGATAGAAAACTGTCTCCAGCCAGCCAAAGACCCTTTCCTTGAAGAAAAGACATTGAATTTAAGCATAGAACAGGGAGTTTCTTGGCACTATCCTATCTGCAATGGATCACTAGGAAGAGGTGATAGAGCTGTTCATAAAGCAGTTAGTGTTGGGTTAGTGTGGTTTCCACACATGCTAAAATTGCTTTTTCCAAGGAATGATCAGCACTTGTAGCCCTTGGAGGTGTGATGATTCTTTGAGTAGGGATGAGTGCAATTCTACAATGTAAATCCTAGATGTGTACATAACATTGTTTCTAATGAAAATTAGATGTAAGGGGTCTAAGGAGAAATGTTTCTGCTGCTCGTGATGTGTAATTCAAAAAAGCCTTTGAAATTATAGTTGTATAATCTTGTCCAGATATATAAATAGATCATGTAGAACCAAGGGATTTCAACATTTTATACCTGATGCCTGTGAATATTCGCAGGAAAAACACAACACTGCCTTTATTAGAGTAGCTTTTTTGTCTGGATCCCTTCCACAGTGAAGTGGTGTTGCTGTGTTCACTTGAACATTTAATTTCATCCTTTGTTTCTCTTCTTTGAACAACCTTGCTCTCAAATGTAAACAATAAACCCACCTAACCCTGGAGGTTAAAACATACAGAGAGATATTTCTGTGACAAAATTAATCAAAGGAACATATGGATTTCTGGGTGTGTGGTGGATAAACTTCAGAGACTTTTTGATGATGTCCTAGTAATTGAACCATTTACAACCCAGAGCAGGGGGGAAGGGAACCAGTCCCCAAAATGAACTTTTAAATTGCACTTAACTTCTTTTATTGAGAGGTTGGAATCCCGCACCATAGGCTAGAAATCAGCTGCACAGATACAATGAAGGCAATTCAATTTCATGCAGTCCACATCCCATAAGAAAAGCAGTTTTCAGTCTGAATAATGAAGCAGACAGAGTGAAATCCTGTCCAAATTTGCCAATTTCTTCTGTGGGACCAGGATTTTGCCTTGAGATTTTATGTGGCATACAGGGACCAAATCTCTTCTCAACTCTTGCACTCTGAGATGTCCTTATGAGATAGGTTTCTTTTCAGCTATGTTAATTCCTGAGAAGCTTCTTAGAAAGGTGCTTTATTGGATTTGGTTATATATACTCAGAATAGCTGTAGAAATTCAGTGTGAGCTAGAGACAGAAATATCTCTTTCATTCAAATGCCTGATGCTCCAGTGTTTGTACCTCAGCTTTCCTTTTTTCCTCAGTTCCACTTCTCTATGTTATTACTATCTCATTAGTTGATTATTGTTATTGATTCTACTGTATTATCAAAGAGAAAACTTTTCCCTTTGGCTTTTCCTGTGAATTATGTTTAGACATGCAATAATTATTTTATAATAGCGGGTATAAGGATGAAGAAATGCCCTTCATCCACAACCCTTAGCCTGAGATGGAGGAGCTGAGTTGGGCTGCAGGTGTTTATTGGTGTTGCTGTTCAGTTAAACTGATGTGGGTGTGGCCTTCTGCAAGCCAAGGAAAAAATCCCAGTGGACAGAAGCTTGTTTGTGAAAAGAACCCATGTGAAAGGTCATTCACCTGTTACCACATTTGGGAAAGGGAATCAACATCTCTTACCCACAGTCCAAAGTGAGGTTTAAAAGCTGCACACAAAGGTGAGAAGCGTTTTGCTTTTCTGCAGTTGCTCTTTGGCGGTTGGCATCAAGGATCAGGCAGTGTTGCAGGCGTGGCTGGCATTCACAAAAATTGGCTTTCCATGAATAAAACTGTAACACTTCCACACAAACCACCTGATATCCAGTGTCTGCCCTCCACCGCCTCAGCTGTGACACACAGCCTTCCAACAGCAGCCTCAATTCACAGCTCTGTCTGAAGCATTGTCACTCTGGCAATTAAATTTGCAAAGCTCACGGCAGCAGCAGTAAAGCATGAAGTCTGCAGTACACAGAGTTTAATGTTACTGAACAAAACTGTTAAGAGTAGCCTAGTGGAATCGTGGATATGTGGGCAAGTTTGTGCGTGCATTTAATGAACTGAGCTAAAAATATATGAAACATATTTTAATGATTGTAAAAAATGCAGAAAAAATGTACTGCTCATGTGTAATTAATTACTTTCTGTAATAGGCCCTGTGCCTATAACATGGAAAGTCTTTGTATCTGCACACAGACCAAAGTCTGGCACGCTCAGCACAGACAGTTGCAGACATGGATGGATGCTGATGTGCACAATTGCCCACCCTGTGCATGTGCATCCATAGCTGATGTGCACAGCCACTGCTAAAAAGTGCATGTAGTTCATGGCCCTTGCTGTAACCTAAAATTCTCTCTCACTGCATGCAAACCAATATTAAAATTAAAACCTCTTTATCTTTAGGGAACCAAGACAAAGTAAACTTAAATAATGCTCATGTAACAATGTGTGTACGTGTGAGGATGTGTGTGCAAATAATGGAATTGCCATCAGTAATGACTGTAGTGTGGTAACAACTCTTCTAAAGCACTTCCAAAGGTGTGCAGAAATGTTTGTTTCAGTTATATCTTATTCTTAACACTAGTTAATTAGTACAAAGATAAAATTTACCATAAATTAGATCTGCTGAAAGTTTGGATAATGATCCTTTGGAGAATCATTTTTAATAATAGTAATGGAATTAAAAAAATTTATGAAGCACATGTAAAACTTGACTTAGAGTGAACAGTCTTGGGTGATTGAGAACATACCAAAGACTCTCACAGGGATTAAGAAATTAATTTTAAGAATGAAAACTAGGTGAAAGGGTAGTGTAAGGGCAGATGATCTGAAAAATAAATTGATAAAAGCAGGAAAAACAAAACAAAATTTTGCACAGAAAGAAAATAACAAAGGATAATTTTAGCCTTGGGGCATTATTCTGCCTTTGTATTCATTGGAGGGAGATGTGCCTTGAAAGGGCTGTTTACAGGATCATGTCTGGGCTACAGACAGCCCTTGTCCCTCAGTACAGGGCTCTAATTAAATCCTAACCACTGGATTCAAAGGCACAATTCTCTCTCCTGAGCAGAACATCTGGTTCACAACCCTGGGAATTAAACCTGCGACATGGTTCACAACATTGTGCTCTGAAAATGAGTATTGGATCTGTGACGGATCTTGTAAGAGAAGAATGAGGGAAGGTGATGTTGTCAACATGTAAACGGTGGAGAGACAAGAGCACCCAGGGGAACGTGTGCTGAATTGTTCCTGGGGATGAGCAGAGACTGCAGAACAGCATAAAGGGAGCTCAGGCCCAAGAGAATAGGGAGAAAATGGAGAATGATTTGAAAGCAGAGCTAGAGGAGTCCCAGGGGTGAGCCACCTCCTGCCCTTGGAGTGGTGAGGGAAAATCACCTATCTGGTGAAACTGCAGAGGGTGATTTATTACCAAAACATTGGTTATTGGGAAAAAAACAATAGTGTCAGGGTGAAATAGGTGTGCCCAAACTGATGACTGCTGAAATGCTTGCTCCAGCAGACCAGGATAAAAATGGGAAGTACTGTATTGAATACTGAACTCTTGAATGTCATTATGAATATTTAAGATGTGTCTACTGACAGATCCATGTTGCTGCCCCTTTTATCATCAATTTTAAAGCATCAGTGAAATCTAAAATAGGAACCACACTATATGTTTGAGAAATGAGGAAATAGCTTTAAATTAGCAAAAATTCACATGTAGGTGGCCATATACAATAGAGAAAAACTCCCAAAGAAGCACAAAATGGAATGCAGAATAACAGTTCTATTTGCAGTCCTTTTGATGAATGAATGTAGATACCAAAGAAATTTGTAAAATTGATGCAGGAAACCGGGTTTAAAATATTTATTAATACAGTGTATAATGTATGTGAAAGGTATGGCACACCAATTGTAATAATATGTTTGTTTTGGTTTTTTTTTTCTGGATCATTTGAACATTATGACTTTATCTAGGATTAAAAAGCTCCCAAAAGAATATGAGTTCTATTCCCCAGAAAATAAATATGTAGGCAGCCTATATTGCATTTGTCCCATTTATGGTCTCCTTTTAAGTTCCTTTGAAGCCCGATGTGTTTCATCTGTCACAGGGAGTGCAGAAGAGATGATGGACAATTGTTCTGATCTAGTTTGGCAGTATTTGTGTTCCAGGTTTGTACATGTTTAAGGGCCATTTAGCAGTGAATCTGGGACGCTCAGAAATCTCAGGATTTCTCAGGCACGTGGGAGATTCATCCTTAGCTTGAACCCCAAGAACAAAGAAGTTTTGGAGAAGGTGTGGCTGGCAGCAGAAATCAAAGAACTGGGGAATGTACATGACAACTTTGACATTTCCTGCCTTGTTCTGTCCTGTAGCAGTGACTCTGGACAGGACTCCGCAAGGCAGGCTGTCAGATGGTGAGGAAATAAATAAAAGTTTAGGGTGTACTTGTGATGGCATTTCATAGCAAGGCTTGGAGAAGGAACGTCAAAGCTGATGTGATTTGAATATAAAGAGAATGCAGGAGATGGAGATTTGCCCTGGCTAAGAGCAGGAAAAAATGGAAATGCAAGACCTGTAAAGGGATATGAAAGTCCCAATATATGATTTATGTTAGGAATATGTGTCCTAAATAGCTTGGTGATACTGTACAATGGGTTACTATTTTCAGATGACTAGAAGAATGACCTCTGGGATGTTGGGACCATCTCTGGGAATTTAAAAACAACCATACTGGGTCAGGTCAGGAATCCAATCTTGTTTCCAGTAGCAGTTGCAGCACATGCTAAGGCAGAGCACCGGAGTGATAAACCAACAAGGGGAATTTCCCTCTAGACCTTTCCAGTTTTCAGCAGTTTGTGATGCAGGGATTGTGTTTAATAACCCCTAAAAGAATTTGCTTTTCTAACTGCTTTGTGAGCTCATGGAAAACTTTCAGTTCATGTGCTTTGTGTGAGATTTTTCCATTATTTTTTGGAACCTTCAACTTAATGTTCTGTCTTAACTCCTGGATTTAAAATTTGAAGACACAGTGAAATTCGTAATTTCCTGACATCTCTCAGTACCCTTATTACTCGTTGCTCCAACCACCTCACTTGCTCATCACTCCCAATAATATTCTTTTTCAGAAAGTCACTCTTATGTTGGTTAGAAACATTTAAATTTTGTTCTTAACTGACATTAATTCACTACCATATTAAAATTTATTTTTTACTGTTGGGTATCAACAAGTTGCAGTTGACTTCTTTTGTCCTCTTCTAGTCACATTATATTGTTATTTTATTGAGTTCTGTTAACAGATATTTATTGGCTTCATTATTGATTTGGAATTTGTTATTTTTGGGGTTTTTTTTTGGTTTTTTTTAAATTGATGGCCAAAACTATCAGGAGGGACAGGTGATTAGCTTAAACCTAAATTTAATCTAAACGTTCTATTTGAATCTAAATTTCTCTGAGAAGCTTCAGTGCAGTGTTGCACTTATATATTTTGTTACTTTGTTCTGATGCCCAAGTGCTTGCTCTGCCTGTCCTGAGCATCAGAAGCAAAGCCATAAACCCATGAGCAGCTGACTGGAAAGCCGTATGTCAGAAACTGGCCAGAGGGAGCAGAGCCACCATCAGTCCATCATGCTGACGGCCAGCTGATGAAATTCACAGCACGATAAAAAGAATTTTTTACTGAGCGAGGCTCAGTGAGTGAGCCACAACAGCTGAGAGCTTGTTTGTCTTGGGCATTGATCAGTGCATATTTTCAAAGGTCTGAAATATCATCCCGTTTGAAGCAGTCACAGTCAGGAATTTATTTAGGACACAAAACCTCCAACATAAACGTGGTTGAATCCTGGAAGAAAGCTAACAGAGACAACAGCTTTGTGCCATTTCTTTTGTTTGTATAATTAATGTTCAACATTAAGTGTTCACTGGGCTGGCACATCCAAGGTACCAGTGAAGTAAATTTATTCAAATGCAAACAGTTTCTCTTGTATCGTTTCTGGAGCTATATGGTACATTTGTTCAGCTCCCTGGCAATAATTTAAAAGCTAATTAGTTTGAAAAGTAAGCAAATATGCAAATATACATCAAGAAGTTCCATTTTTTTGTCTCTGATGTTTTGGGTTGAAAAAACCCAAGAAGAGAGAACCATGGCTGAATTACCAACAGTGCTGTGGATTCCATTTCCTGTTGATACTTTCTTTATCCAAACTAATTTTAAAATAATTGAAACCAGTACTTCAATTTGTGCAAATTTTCAGCTGAAACAAGTTAACTAAACAGGGATAGTGCAGAGGAGCTCACAAGCTCCCAGGTGGGATATTTATGCAGAAAGAGAACAGATCCCTCAGACAGCTTACCTACATCAGCCAGGGATGACAGGCCTGAGATGGCTGTAGTGAAAACAGGAATGAACAAAGCAGGACAGGAGAATGGGAAACCTGTGGCAGCTCTGTCTGTTGTGCCTCTTCCCAGCCCAGCTGTGCTGAGAAGTCTTGGGGTCAAGGATTGCCCCTGACTCTGTCACTGCTCCAGGAGCTCCATTTGTACAACCCAACCTCCTTTCTGCTCCGTGCACTGGCACCCTTATCCCAGTGAGCAGGCAGGGACAGCACTTTGCTCTTCGGTAGCTGTTAACTAACAGCTCAAATCTCTCCGTGTTCAGCTGGACCATCGAAATATCTGCACTCAAGTGCTCTCACCAATTCTGCCTGAGTGCACGACATCGTGAGCTCAGCTTTGCTCCCTGATTCTTCCCAGGTCTTCATCAGGATCTGGGAACCACAGCTGTTGCTGGATGCCACGCTGCTGGTGTTCCATGAGGCTGTTCCCTGGGCATAACCAGCCAGCAGGAGGGCAAAGTTAAAACCTTCCAGATCCAGCCAGAAACCTAGATTTTATTTAATGATTAAACTATATACTTGACTCTTTGATATAGACTCAACAGTGTACAGTAACTTATCAAAGGCAGTAATTAGTGGTGATGATGATGATGATAATTCATTACCTTGATATAAGGGAGCTCCTGGTTCGTGTTTCTAAGGGAACAGTCAGATTATAAAATCCTTAGTCAAAATTTATGCCTCAATATTCTCTGACATGACAATTATTTAGGACATAATGCTATCTCAAAGAATTAGAAAGTTTCTCACCAGACTGTCTCCTGGTCTCAGAAAGTCCTGCCATTAGATTTTTGTTCCAGAATCATTAATTCACTATTGTGTCTCTCAGTATGACACTGTGCTTGCACATCCATCTCTTAGAATGGTTTTTTAGTCTAAAATTGTGGTTCCAGCATGGCTGAATACTGTTTATTGATGTGAAGAAAAAAAAAAAAAAAAAGTCTGATCCTGGAAGTATTAACATATATATTCAGGTATTGAAGAGGTGATTGTCCCACAGGGAGAATTATGATTTTTAAATAAGAGAAGGGCTGTGATGCATGAGACTGTAAGGTGATTGCAATATCAAAGGAGGAAAAGGGAAAAATGAGCTTTTCAATTATTTTAGTAACCCACTCAATAGCATGTAAATTATTGTAGTTTATTTAGATTAAATTTGTGTAAACAAAAGCATTTTTCTAGGTACATTAATTTATCCAAAAAAAATATTTCTGTGAAGTTTCCTGAAGGTTTCTTTTTGTGGTGATTGAAACAAAACCCACGTCCTAAAGCTATTATTGTAGCAACAAGGATTTTCTGGCTGCATTACTTGTTCACAGATGGTTAGCCTTTGACATGGCAATGAGATTGTTCACTTCTGCAAGATGTTAGCACAGATCAATAAGAAAACTGTCTTACAGAGGGAGCACCTGTTTGTCAACCAAGGCTGCCTTAAAGGTATTGCTGATATTACATTTTTGTTTGTTCAGTGGAAAGTCAGTAGTTTTTCTGGCTGCAGGGTTAAATTCCTTCTTTGTTAGTGTGCAGTTTGATACGAGAAGGCTCCCACTGGAACAGGAGGGAAACCCACATTTGCAGTGCTGGATAACTTGGTAGGTTGGGCTTGAAAATCTCTTCCTTTTACTCCATTTAGGGCCATGACTATTTCGAGTGATAGTTTAATCTACTGCCAAGCAAAAAAAGCATCTTTCAGATTTTAAAAGAAATATCTGGGGATGGTTTTATCCAGGTTGTGGCTCACAGGAAGCAGGGTCTCTGTCAATTTACCAGTGATAGTCAAATATGTGTTACAACACATGTCACCGACGTACAAGGCTCATAATAAAAAGGATCAGAAAAATCTGGAGGAAGGCCCAGGAAATAATGTGAGTGTATCTGGGAAAAAAAAAAGCGCGAATTAATGTAACTGGGGAAAATAAGTATTCAAGCATTAATGCTGGGAAATTGCCAGCTACTACAGTGGGGATGGAAAAAATGGGAAAGTGATGGCACTTTCTCCAAGAGCAGGAGGTCTTTCCTTGTTGAGAACACTCCTGGGAAGCACAGAGCACCATTTCAATTAGATATGGCATTCCTCTTCCACATCAGACCTGGATTTTCTATTTCAGAGCATCTGTCTCTGCTTCTACACTCTGTTTTTTATTCCTTGTCCATCTCCATAGTGCTGATGTGTCCAGGCAGGAGTAAATATCAATGTATCTGGTAGTTTATACATTGGGGATCAAATATTCTTGAAACTTATGTTAACTTGTGCTAGTTGTATTTTAGTTGTTAGTACTGAAGGGCTGAGTAGAGATAAATGCTGGATTGGGAAAACAGGACAGGTTTTTCTCTCTTAAATGGAAATAATAATACTCGTCCAATTTACAGTACAGAATTTGTATCACTTTTAATAATAATGTAATTCTTATGTAGTGGAATTTTAAAAACATCAGTGATGCTGAGAAGAGCTGTGGACATCAGTAGGGTGATGGGGACAGGCTCATGAAGAAAGATGAAGAGAGGCAGCAAATGCACAGCTTGTCTAAGTGGTGATAATGATGATGGGGGATGTGATGACAATCTGAAGCATGTCTGACATCTGTAAATATGGAATATTCAGGGAATAGTTGTGTTCAGTTGGTCATAGCATCACAATTAGTGTTAATGAGGAAAACTGAGCAAGAGAAAACAGAACATTCTTTTTCTGTTCAGCTCAATGGTAGATCCCATTAAACATTAGAATGGCATCTTCAAAGGATCTCCTGTTGCATCAGCAGAAGTCCAATTGCTTAAATAATGTGAAAATAAATTGAGCAAGATGCTCGTGAGTGTGGGGAGGGAAGCATTTTGATATTGGGAAGGAATTGGGCAAGATGACCTCTTCTGCTTCCAGTTACCAGCACACCACTAAGCAGAGTTGGCAGAGCTGTCCTATTTCTAGCTTACAGGCTTTCCTCAATTTTTATTTTTATTTTTTTAAATTTCTACTGAAAGCCCAGTTTATAGCCAACATTACCCAAAACTTTTAAGACTGGAAATGCAGGCAGCTGAATGGAGGGGTCATAGCATGGGGTCGTTTCTCTGGTGGGGCTCACCTGGAGCTGGACCCTCATGAACCCTGTGGGATGGCAATAAACCTGAAGTAAATCTGAAGCAAAACTTTGGGTTTGAGTGCAATGGGGTTTTTCGAGCTAGCTCAAAAATGGACTAAGCTGGACATGAATCAGGACAGGTCTAAGAGCTGAGGGAGGAAGGACCTCTGGAGGCAGTGCTGGAATTAGCAGAGCAGAGGGGCTCCTTCTCCTCAGGAAGCTGCAGGACATGCACAGGACACCTGCATGTGTCTTTTGTCTTTTTGCATAATTTCTCTAGAATAGATCACTTGGATTATTTTGGAACATAAATTGAATTTATTTTTATCTTTATATAAAATGGTTTCTTTGTGGCCATAAGAGACATAGCTCAAATAATTTTTTACTTTCTTCTTTGTCTGGACTTCAGTTTTCAAGACATTTTCCCCTTTTTGGTGATGATGTGAATTTGGTATGGTTTATTTGCTGTAGTACTATATAGGAGACTCAGAATCATTTGCTGAAACTAGTTGAGTTATGTGAATTATAACACATGTTGAGACAGGGATTTTATCTTGAATTGAAATTTGTTGACATTGGCCAGTGAAATGTCAATGTTTTCCATCAAAAATATTTTATTTTTTAAAGAAATCTGTTTAAAAAGCAACTTCTAATTGAAAAATCAGATTCCAAATTCTCTTAGATAGTGGTTGGATGAATACTGATCATCACCAAGGGTAAACAGGAGAAAGAAAAATAAATGTGTTTTCTGTCCTGCCTCTTAGGTTCTGCTAACTGAAGAGCTCTCTGCATACAGCTACTGTTTAACTAATAAAAAATAAATTAATATGAATTTGAAGCCAGTGTTATAATGTATCACATGTTGCTTTGAAAGTAGGAAATTATTTGCTCACTAGACTTCCTGTATTTCCACTCGAGTATGCAGCCCTTTTTATTCACATTATAAAGGAACAGAGTGAACAGGATTGCACATGTATTCAAAGGAGCAGTACAAATCTGAACAGCAGCCAGGTGATCAATTATTAGGAGGCAGTACTGCATTGTGTTGTTCATCAAGAGCTTCCAGAGAGAAAAGAAAGAAATTGCCAGAGAGAGAAACATTCAGTGCAGTTGAAAAAAAAAAAAAAATGGCAAAGTGGGAGAGAGGGGGGGAACCAGAATAAATCAGGGTTAAAATTGTGTGCAAAGAGTTGGAGTGGAAAGACAGAGCAAATCAAGGTGGCAGGAAATAAAATATTGCTCATCAACAGAAATAGGGAGGAGAGAGACATCAAAACATGGAGACTCATGCAAAAAAAAAAAAAAANNNNGGAAACCCAAAAAAAAAAAAAAAAAAAAAAAAAAAGCAGCTCAGGATATCTCAGGACTATGGGACAATGTAGAAGAGGAGAGGTTTGGTAAGTGGCTAAAGTAGTATGGAAAAAGCAAATCAGTCAGACTTGCTTTGTTCGAGATGAACGTCACCAGAACAAAACCAAAACAAGAAAATAAGAGGTGCCAAAAGTTATCATGAAATTGACCAAAAGTTATCATGAAATTGAATATTGCCCCTGTCCCCTCCCTTAAATTTTCAGTGAGGAGGCAACCATCCTCCCACTGAAGCTTCCCACAGAAGTGGCTGCACTGATGAGTTAAATTTTGGGAATAGTAGGGTCTGAGTCTCACTTCATCCCGTTTCCCCCTCTTCCTCAGACGTAGTTTGGTCCTGAACAGAAGTAAAACAGCTCAATCATGTTTAGGTCTGGAGGGAATAGATATTTGAGGCAGAACTTTTTAACTTGCTAATTCATAACCACAGTAGAGTAGCCTGAAACTTAAAATAGATTATTTTGAGAGAGAATTCCTTGACTTGTTAATACATAACTAAAGTATAGTAATCTGAAAGTTAAAATATTGTTGCTCACATACCCAGTTCCTAACATTTACTGAAGTGCTTGACTGTGCTTGAAGCTAAATAAAGTCCAGAAATGAGTGTGCTGTAAATTCCTTAGGCTGGTGACTACCAAGTTCTTCTGCTGTGGATAATGAATGCAGTGTAAAATGCTTTCCATGCAAAAACAGCTGATTGCTTCTGAGCCTTTGGTCCCATCCTCTGTCCTTCTGCACCACTGTGCAGCCCGTTCCTGGCAAAGGAATCGTTCTCTGCTCAAATGCAGGGCCAGCTGCTGGTGGTCACGGTGTGAATAATTCTAGAAATATATGGGGTGGGATAATGGGCACGCTTGTCCTCTGAAAAATGCCTGGGAAGTGATTGCTTGGCATTGCTCAGCTGCTGCAGAGGACAGGATTTACTGCTGCTGCTCATCACACACAGCACCCTGCAGTGACTTTTGCTTGCACGTGCTGTAACTTGCAGTCTTTGTTTTCCTTCTCGTGGATTTTGCAGGACGTGGTCAACCCCATCGATGAGAACGCTTTGGCCACTGTGACAAGCCAAGTCATCCTTAAGAGATCCTATTAAAAACAGCCCCACTTTGATGCCACCCTGACATCTCAGTTTTATACATTGGCTACATTTGTTTAGAACCATTCCTTCCCGTTACTTTATTTATTGCCGTTCACTGGAGGATTAATGCAGCCTCTGCATGGGTTATAATTCTCTCTATCAGTCTGTCTGTAGTATCTCTGCAATCCCAGCTTTTCATCACTGTGCATTCTTTATGGATCACATTACTTTCACCACCCCTTATCTAACTACTTCATAAAAGCACCTCACACATTTATAAAGCATGACAAGAGCATTACCATAAACTATTCTGCTGTGCTTAGTAAACACATCATAGGCTCTCCATAGGCTAATCACCTTAGTGGATAAAATTATCTGGGGATGAATTTATCTGCAACCATCACATCAAAAGATCAACTGCATAGGGCCACATTGTTTTGCTTTTGCACGAGAATTTAACATCCCTGAATCGTTTTGTGATGACTCAAAGCCTGGATTTGAAAGTTAGGTTTTGAGGACCTGCTTTGTAATCACTGGATTATTTTATAATTTTTTTTTTTTTTTTTTTTTAATCCTAAAAGTGTGATATCTTCATGTAGCATTTGAAAAATGCAAAGGCTGCATCATGAGCATAATAAGAAATTTTGAGTTTCTTTTAAGGTTGAAGGGGAAATTAAAACAGTTTCCCAGTTTGGAGTAATTTGGAGATGAAAGTATTCAATAAATGCATTAGGCAGTTTTAGAGATCTGGTGCTTAGGGAAAGCCTGTTGGACAAAAGTGAGACTCTGGCAGGACCCAACTCTGCTTGCATAGCTTACATAGAATTTCTAAATCATTTCTTAGTAACAACTCCTCTTGAACATTTCTATGTTCATTTCTCATCAGCAGCTGTGACTGAATCACTTACTTTTATCAACTTAATTATTCCATCCAAAAAGAGAGTAGTCCTGTCTTTCTTTCATTTTGTGTTTTTCCTGAAACTTAACACTGATTTTTTTTTTTTTATGTCTTTTTTTGGCAGCGATTAGAATAACATTTTGAGGTTCCAAGAACAATATTCTGTGGTTCACTCAGATTTTATTGTGAGGGTATTTTCAGGCCTAATTCCACTTTAGATTTTCACTGCTCTCTGGCAAGGTACTAGAGATGTCAATATTGGAAATGTTCATTTCTGCTCAGCAGCAGAAATGTGCATTTCTCCACAGTTTTGATACCTAGGAAATTTGTTCTGGGCAAGAATTGTGCAGCTGCAAAGCAATGATCAGAATAGCACAGCAGGTCTTTTTAATCTCTAGTTTATACTCCTGCCTGCAGTTTAAGTTATAGGAGGAGCACTGCTTCAATGCAGGCATATTACACCTATTTTGTCCAAACTCGGGTTCTTTATCCTCTCTGACATATCAAATATTAAATTTTCCAAACCACCCAAGTGACTAAGAGCATGATTTTTTTTTTTTTTAAGTACTTACAAGATTTTATGCTCAGCCTTACTAGCATACATCATTTAGACCAAGACATCATATTTACATGTGATATAGACCTCTAGGAGTGTCGTTATCTCACTGAAAGTCAATGAAATTTAGAGTCATAATGCTTATTACTTTTTGATATGGAACTTCAGTTATTTCTCAAAAGTAGCATTCTTCTCTTTCTGAATTAATTCCTGCCTCTTCACACACGTCTCTTAATAGCATTCCAGAGCTGTAAATCCCACCAAGACTTCTAATTTGTAACGTCCATTGCTCAAAGTTGCTCTAAGTTGGCCTCCCTTTGAAGTAAAAAAAAAAAAAAAACTCATTAAAAGACTGAAGATCCCCACTAGGAGAACATTGGATTCTTGCCTGCCACGTGAGTTACATGTCTGGGTTTTGTAGTTCATCAATACAAGAGTGCTGATAGTCCTAATTGCAATTCCCTCGCCAGCCCCTGTGACAAACAAGCAATCAGTCCTGTGGGGAGTGGGTATGGCCCCGGCAGGGGCAGCTCCACACACCAGACCTGGGATTTTCTCACGGATTCCGTCACTTGGGGGGGTGTATTGTACACAGGCATGCAAAATCCTAATTAAAACCACTCATAACCCTGCTTAAGTAAGAACTGGGAGCAGATTGCCCCTCAGCATTCCTCTGCAGCCAGCCTTGCCCTGTCACCCCCTCGCCTTCCTCAGCCTTTGGAGCTGCAATGTGCCAGAGGCAGGAGCTGCTAGAAGCTGCCCTGTTGGTCTGGAGACCATTTTCCCTTTGATTCATCTGGAAGAGTTTTTTTTAATTTTTTTTTTTTTTTTTTTAATACACAGAAGTTCCTGCGTAAATTTCTCAGGAGATCAATTTGCAAGGCTTTTTAGTAGAAAAACCTATTCTCTGGTGTGTATATTGGTTTGATATGGAAATCCATAAACCAGCCCAAGAGCCAAGCACAGCTCACGTGCTGGTGTGCTCTGGGTTTTCCCTGTGAATTCAAGAATAGGATCCATACCATTTCTCCTTTACGGAAAATACGTATTTTTAATTTCTGTGAATAAACCAGTTTGTGAGGATCAGAGTCAATTCTTTTCTGGGTGTAAGTATAAGAATCTGTAAATCTCTCAGATAAAAAGCCTCCTGTGGCTGATGGCAGAGAGCATCTGTAGAAAATTGTAAAAGACTACAAATCCTTGTGCTAATTAGAGCTTTGCATTATCCCTGCTTCTCCTATTATACTGAATGGGAAATAAAATACAAATGGGGAAAAAAAGTTAATATTAAATTGAAATATTAACCTTCTGCTGAAAAAAAAAATATTTTAAGATATAATTTTCCTCTAGAAGTTCTCTTGTTATTCATTTTTGCAGAAAAGCCTAATTTCATTAAAATGGCCTTTTCAGTCAAGATTACTCTTAGAAACATAGGAGTTTCTAAGATAAATAACCAGAGACACCTGTGAGAATGCACACTGCCCCTCTTAGCCCAGGAATTCTCACTGCAGAATCTATCAGAACTTTGGCTGTGTGAAATGAATTTTCACAGGTAACTGGCCTGCTTCATCCAGCAACTCTTCTCCAGACTCTGACCATGGGCCAGCACAAAGCAAGACAATCTCAATATTTGCCTTACCCAAAAGGGAGGTGTTGTGCCGTGACGCAGGAACTGGGGCCTCAACCTACAGGAATGTGGCACCATCCTCTGGGCTCTCAGAGCTGGGGCCTCCAGGAGAGCTCTTTTAAGTGACCTGGACATCAGAAAAACCTCAACAAGGTTTTAAAGTTTAACACAAGGGAAAATAAATTTCACTAGCCATGGTCTTCTTGTTCTGGTGTTTTGTAGAGAAGCAGCAGTTTCTTTAAGAGGTTACCCTGTGTCTCCAGAACCCTTTCACAGCAACACTATTTGAGAAAATAATATCCCAGTCCAAAACTTAATGACCCACAATGGGAGTCACTTACGTTGCTGTTGTTGCATAGAGTCTTCCCAAAATGAAAATAATAATATAAATCTTGCATAATGAACAACAAATTATTGAATATTAATGAAAATATAAATAGAAATGTAGGCAACAGACTACTGCAGTCTATTCTGATCCACTGGGCTAAAAAAAAAAAAAAAATCCACTATATAGCAGAAGACTTGCAGAGCATGTGTGAAGCATTCCAAATTCCCATGGTTTTGGTAATTCCACGCATAAAGAATAGCTCATCCATTTCTATGTATTAGTTATCACAATAAAAAATAATTAAGTAAGGAGTAATGATGATGGGTTATGCTGATGGGCTTTGATGGTGCCTTTGTGTTACATCAGGTTTATGAGCCAAGTTCAGCTGTTTTGTTACTTCATTGATGGCATTTAACCTTGACCTTGGGAAAATGAGTGAAGACCCTAAGCCTTCTCTGATTGCTCTGAAAATGCACCCTGTAAGCTTGAACATTTTCCTCCTGGAGCAGATACACAATGTCAGTGGATTATATGTAAAAGAAAAATTGGAGTGTAATTGCACTGTGGCTATGAGGAGTCTTTTGTTTGTTCACTTGTGAAATGGCTCATGGTGTAGCATGGGACTTTGTTTTCCATCTGTTACATATTCCTGTCAGAAGCAAAAATGTTCCTTTGTAAGTTCCATAGCAGTGGCTTATTATTTCTTAAAGTAAAGTATAGTATTTTCCCCTGTGCACAGTGTAGTCTGTAGCTCTGGCACATTAGCTGGCATAAACATTTTGATTAAAGCTTATGAATGTATTAATTACACCTGGGAAGTTTCCAAAGCTTATTCAAACTGAAAACTCTGTAAACTGCAGCCCCCAAACCTGAATTCTTTATAGCAAATGAAAACAAAACAAAACAAAACAAAACAAAAAGGCAGTCACAGGTTGTTTTGTTGGTTTTTTTCTTTCTCTTGGATGTTTGTAAAAACACATGGGGTGGTGAGGGTGAAATTTTTTTATCCTTTACTTTCTGGGAGCATTTTTTCAGCAAGTCTGCAAGTGTCTGAAGAACATTGGCTATCACATTGTTAAACATTTGCTTGGAGTCTATAGAACTAAAATTCTCCTTTAAATTTTCTCTGTTCTCCTAGGTCTAGCAGCAGCATCTGCATATACTTCAGCAGAATAACATATGGATCTGTGTCCTTAGCAGGATGATAGCACTGGCACTTAAACTGGCTACTTGAAGCTGTTATAAATAAATAGAGCCACCACAAACCAGCTATAGTCCTAATGAACTGTCTGGAAATGTTGATAAAATTGCTCCATATGATTTCTTTTGCTTGTATTCCCATGGTGAATTACCACTGGTATGACAGAAGCAGAATTTGGCCAGCAAAGCCCATGGTGTTGTTTGGGCACCAATGTTTATTTGCAAGTACCACGAACAGGTTCTTACAACAAGCTTCATCTGGATTAGGCTGTGAGATGCATTTGCAATGAGCTAGAAGCTCATGTAAAGAGGATCTGAATTCTAAAATCACTGGGCTTATGACCCCAAAAAGAAAGGCACATCTTATCTGTCTGTGCCGTCTGTGCCAGCGCCAAGCAGCCCAAGAAGCCTCACCAAAGCTCTGCTCTGCTCATGCATTCATGCACACATGCATTCATTATGATTGACCTGCCCCAGGAAGGTCCATTAAGTGGAACTCATTTCAAGCACAGATGGTCCTGAATAGCTTAATGTCTGTCTGGTGGCCAGAATAAGTGAATTCTTGATGGCCTTAGACTTCTGATCACATACATGCAGCCAAGGAGGAAATGAAAACATGTTTATCATTTTGATAAACAACCTCTCTCATTGCTGCAGGACGCTCCATGTAACTCAGCAGAGTCAAATACTATTAAATTGTCATCGCTGTCAAAGAGAGAACGTATAAGTTTTGTTACCTGAGTCATAGTTAATGACTTCCACTATGTATAACACGAATCAGTAGTGCTGTTTGCCTTTTTTATGTTTGTTTACTGATAAGTTCAGGCTTGGCTGGAATGCAGAGGCAAGTTATAATTTTGAAGTGCAAAATATGCTTTTATTATTACCTCCTAGCTAGAGGTATAAAAAACAGAGATGACTAGAAGATGGCTTTTTGGCTTCTGCCAGGCATGCACTCAGACCTTATAGGTGATTAGATATTTTAAATCACAGCCTCCCACAGCAGACTCATACTCGTGATAAAATATTTCACTCTGGGGTGTGTAAATAAACTCAGGTTGGCTTTATAACAGAGACAAAAATGAGCATTATTTCAGGAGTTTAGTGTCCTCCAATTAGAACTAAACCATTTGCAGGGGTAACAAACAGTTGTGCCTGTTTTGCAGCAAGAATGATCCATTATTTCTACAGTATTCTATTTTAAGTCTGTGCAGAATGAGGATTTCTGGAAGGCTGGGGAATATGATCAGAGTTGCAATGACACAGATAGTTGCCATCTTCAGCAATCCAGGATCTTCCCTGGCAGTCAGTTCTGTCCCTCTTGCTTTGGTCACATTCCCTTTGTGCCAAGTTGAGCTGAGTGCTCAGAAAGGATCAGCTGTTCCCACTACCACCTTGCTAATGTTTGGTGTGAAGAAGACATAAGTCATGACAGGACATTTTAATTCATCTCTGAACCTTCTTGAAGGAAGATCAATGCTCTTCCTGATCTGCAAGTTCCAATTCCATTTCTAATCTCCTGGTTTTCTTGGGGCAGAAGGGAATTATTATTATTTAAAAAAAAAAAAAAAAAAAAAGCCAGGTGGATAAAAGAGCCACTTCATGAAATGTAATTGTCAACATAACATTCAGGAAATGCTTACTTTGAGCATTTTAGGCTGCTTTCCTCTCCTTTTTAAATTCAATGGCAAATCCCCTATTGATATGAATGAGTTGGATGAGGCTGTTGTTGTGGAATCAAAGCCAGAAGCTGCTCTAGCTCAAATAGGCCATAAACTTCCAAAACCAGAGATATTTGTGGGGTTTATGACAAGAATTCAAGCTTTTGCTGCACTCACAGCCTATCAGGTAAATAATTCACTTTTTTTTTTCAAGACTCCCAGCCATATAATATCTCACCAGGTCTTCCCAGAATCCAGATGAGCCATTAAAGGAAAAAAAAAAAAAAAAAAACAAGGTTCAGGCAAGTCATCAGATATTGAATTAGAGTATTTCTTGGTGGCCTCCAGCCCCCTCCCCTAAAAGAAGAAATTTGAAGTAAAAAATAAAAATCACAGAATGCAAAGATATTTCTCATATTCATCTGAACACATTGAGTGATTTTCAGTGGAAAGTGAAGATGGATTCTTGTTTCTCTCCCCACTCAATTAATTTCCTTATTTATGCAGCTGAAATAGATTTAAATAGAACTGCCCAACCTCAATATATTTGTGGTATATATGTTTCTGTGAAAGATGTAGTAAGAAGTGTGTTTTTTCAATTTTTCAGGAAAACATGCAGAATTTTTTCCATGTGAGGTGGATTTTTTCTTCTCTGTCAGCACTGGAAGGGGTCTTTCTATTATTTTAATTATTAATATATGCATACTTTTATTGCCTATGTAGATAAAACTTCCAATTAATGTATTTAATCCTCTAGCAGTTTTTCATTGCTTTTATAGTTTCGTTACGTTTTGCTCCTCCTAAACAACTACACACTTTGAGCTAAGTTCTTTACAGCTCCAGCAACTTGAGCTTCCACATAACAATTAAAGGTGTTATAAAGCTCTTCCCCCACAACCCATTATTTTTGAATAGATAACCAAATAAGCAAGACTAGGTTGTGTGGTTCTTAGTATTATACAGCAAAATTTCTAGAGAAAATTAAGCATTTAGGTTAATTCACAGATATTTACCCCACAGCCTACGTAGGCTAAAATTAGAAATGCTTATTACTGTGTACATTATCTTTATTGTTGAAGTTGCAATCAATAAAATCACAAATCTCTCTTCTCCTAAGGCATGATCGTAAGATGGATTAAACCAATGAGAATCTTTTCATTGCTTTCAATATGATTTGGATAGGGGAACAGGGAGTTTATGTGAAGGATTACTTCATAGAAAATGCAAGCATTTGGGGCTGAGTTGATTACCACAATCCCTCTTACTCCTCAGAGACACTTCTAAGACCGTTTGTCAGAGGATGGCCCTCTGAATTGTTGGGATCTCTCTTTTTTTGACACCTATTGGCTTTCAAAAAGCTCGTGTCAGCAGGACAAGCACACCTAATAACTAAGAGGCGCAGCAGCATGTCTCTCCAGATGGCTTCAATATTTGCTGAAGAGTTAATCTCGTGCCTGCAAACCCCAACATTGGGCAAGGCAGAATCCTCCCTGCTTCACTAAAAGTGCCCCATTTGTAGAAACTCCAGGTACCAGGACTTACCCATGGTAGGGAGATGCCTCTGGACTCCCAGACCTCTACCAAAACCCCTCATTCACAGGCAGATGTGGATCAGCCTCTCCACACTTCTTGTTCCCTACCTGGCCACACAGCAGCCAGTGTCAACAGCTCACAGTATTCTTTCAAAAAGAGTGAACCTCAAAGATATGAGTAATGTGGTTTACACTGTAGTTAAACCACTGTGCACTTAGCAATTCTTAATGGCATGAAGAAATGATGGTCTTCTAGGAAAGCTTGCACATCCTGCCCTTTAGTGGGCAGCACGCAAGGTTTTGTACTAAGTTGAAACACACCCTGCCAAATTCATGCTGCAATTTCAGAAAGTAGCCAAATACCAGTGGGGAACAGCCTGACACCATTAAACACTCAGTGATTATGAGCTAAATGCAATCTGAAGTGAGGAATGGAGAAATTACCTGGGCAGGGCATTAGCCCACTGTGGCGTTTGTCTCCTTGCAGAGCTGAGGTGAAGGGGAATGGCACACCTGACACTGCATTTCTGTGCCCAGCATATGGCACAAACACCAAGCATTCGTGAGCCCCAAGACACCGTGTGTCTGTCCACCACTCCTCTGTGCCATCCTTCTGAAAAACGATTGCAAATGTTCCCAAAGAACAATTAGAGAGAAGGGGAATTTAAACGTGCTGATCTCACATGCATTGGGAACGTTTTCTGCCTTAAAACTGCCAATTTAGAGAGTGGGGGAGCAAAGGGAAATGGTGTTGGGCAACCCTGTAACCTGGGGAGACCCATTGTCATTCCCTAAGGGCTGAGTACTAGCACAGAATCAAATATTTGAAGAAAAATCTTATTTCTAGATAGATTTTCTTAGTCTCTGTCCTTGTATGAGAAAATATTTGGGGAAAAGGCCTCCAATATTACAAGCATAAAACCAGGCAACAGTGGTTGCACATTTTCTTTATTATTTTACCTACATTTCTTCAGGCCCAGACATTGACAACATTATTTTTAGGCCAAAAATTATGTGGATGTCATAGAAACTTCTAATATAAGAAAAGCAAGGTGCACGTATCTACATTTTCTATTAAAAATGTGGTATAGCAGTACCTGGCTTATTTGGGAACACACAAAAAGATAGGAATAAAACTGTAATCCCACCTGTACAGAAGCTGGGCAGAGGCACAGACAGGAGCATGCCTGGGTGCTTTGATTAGCCACTGCTGCTCTTCCTAATCAGTGTGACAATATTCTCTTTATTTTTTTCCTTTTTTTCTTTTCTTTTTTTTTTTTTTTTGCCAGAAGGAGGAACGTGTGAAGTTATAGCAGCACACAGATGCTGTAATAAGAATCGAATTGAGGAAAGATCACAAACAGTAAAATGCTCCTGTCTACCTGGGAAAGTGGCTGGGACTACAAGAAACAGACCTTCCTGTGTTGATGGCAAGTAGCTCCTCCTGTGTATATGTTTTTGTTTGTGTAACACCCAGTAAAAAGCTGTAAGTGTAGAGATTGTGCATAGGAATTTTGTTGTGTTCTTTATTTAACAGCATAGAAAAAAAATCTGTAGGCATAAATATACATTTAGACCACTTTCTTGGCACTTCAGTGCATAGTTCTGTGCACATGGTTCACACAATTTACCTGAAAACTGTGAGAATACTGCCCATATGGATGCTTTGATGAGTATAAGAGATTTATTATTGATAAATACCTGGGCAAAATTATCCCTTGAGTCACTTCATGGGGCCCTTTCGGTGCCACATTAGTTTTGATCCATAAATATTTCAAAGGACAACTGCCATTCACTTGGATTTAATTAGTCATTTGGAAAATCAGTGGCAAGATAACATAAATAAATTAATCTTGTATTCTAATCCTGAAACAAAAATTACAGAAAGCTGGAAAAAAAATCTTTGCCTTTTGAAATCACTGCTGCTGTTTGAGTTTTTAATTTATTTTTTTTTTTAATTTATTTTCTTGAAGGAAAACTATGTTATTTGTGTTTGGGTTTCATATAAGGTTTAGCTCCACAGGATGTTTTCCTCTCTGGGGTTCCCCTGCCAAGCAGCAATCAGGGGCAGAGCAGGGCTGGGAATAGCTTAGCAAAATATAACTGACATAAGAAGATGGGGAGTAAGTGGTACTAATCCCATTAGTTACCCTTCCCAGACAAGCTGCTCTGTGCTGCAGCATCCCTCAGTGCAGCAGCTTTGTGGAATGCGGGATCTTGTAAAAATCCCGTGCTGTTCTTTTTGGTGAATGCTGTGTGCTGTTGCTTGTGCCAACCCACAGGTGCTTTAGCGAGCCACAGGTTGGGTTTGTGCAGCTCTTTGGCCTCTGTGCCAGGCTTTCCTCACTCTTCCCATGTTGGAATCCCATGGGTGGTGCTGTCTCTGCCTGTTTTGGAAGCACACGGAGTTTCCTCTTTGGGTCTGTGTTTGGCAGCTTCACCCCAAGCAAGTGAGAGTGGGGAGTTCTACAAGCAAATAGTGGGAAAAATATTCTCTTCTGTGTGCCTTTCCTCAATCCCAGGCTGCCAAGGGATTAGAATGGAGCAGGGAGTGGTCCAGTGTGAGAATTGTGTAGACAAAGATCATTCTTGCAGATTTGACATCAAAAAGGTGAGAGATTAGGCACTGCCTTAGAGGAATGAGAACCTCATGTTTTCTCAGCAGGTATTTCTGGCACATGCATATCTGGTTTATATATTAAAAATACAAAAAGGGAATGTTTTATTATTTAAAAAAAACACGTTCACATTTTGAAATTATGAAGCAGTGTTTCATAGCTTGTTACTCTGTGAGGGCAATTCAGCTTCTGAACTCATGATTAAAATCATGCTATGAATGCACCTGTGAATGATTACGCTTTTGTCCACATCCTGTCATTCTGTTATTGCTTAATTACCCTGATAAAAAGAAGCTTTTCTTTTTCTGCTAAGCATACTCATAAAACGGTAGATGAAAACTACAGCTGGTTGTAACCAAAGATTAGCTGTACAAGCCTTGCAGGATTTCAAGTTCTTCATCAGGTCATGAAATCCAGAGGCAGCAGGTAGAGCAGAGACACCATTAATTCAGCGCTCATCACTCTCTTCATAGAAGAGAAGCTCAAAGAGTGCTGTGTTAAGAAAAAAGTCGGGTGCAGGTGTGGACTGAAGCCTAATTGCTCTGTCAGGATTACAATAAAGAGAAATGTTATTGTCTGGAATTTTGAAAGGAGTTAGGATAAAACAATGGCTAATATGAAAGTGTAAGGCAAGTCCCATTGAAGTCACTGGTAAGACTCACTGTGACTTCAAAGCCAGCAAACGTGAACTACAAAGGAATGTCTTCACCTTTCAAGTTTAGTTGTTCTAGTCAGCCCATAGCTGCTTTTGTAGATGGCTGGAGAATGGTTCAAAAGCCCAATATGCTGCTGGTAAAAATTAATCCAAGGGACATTTTCTTTGGCCTTTGTTTTATCCCAGACTTTGCTTTGTGGCTTTTGACATACTGACCTGGTTTAAGTCAAAACTTTTTCCAATTTGGTGGTTCTGTTCTTGTTAAGACAAACTCCCAAAACTTCCCATGAGAGTCCCATTGATGTCAGCGCTTTAACTCACACAAAGATTTGGGATTTGCTGTTTATTTTGTACATGAGAACATTTCAAAAGGTCACCTGCAACTTTCTACCTTATCTACCATATTGAAAGCATTAAGACAAATTAATCTCACACTAATTTTTATTTACAGTGTTTAAATGTTTATAATTTCAAGCCATAATGGGTCACTGAGAAATCTTGCTTGGGTCCTAATTAAATGTCCACAGGTGTTCAGGTGCAGCAATATACTCACACCCAAACAGAGACATCACCTGCGAGAGGTGACAAGGACTGGGAGACCCCTGTGAGCAGTTTGGCTCTTGATTGATTATCACCTCGAGCCATCTCCACCCCGTGGCTAGGTACTAGTGTGTATAATAAAACAGGCTGAACTTCACTCTTGTCCTGCCGAACTGTGGCTTACTGGTATTGGGATCAAGCTTTTGGTGTTTCCCAGTCAAATTTCATCAGAAAACACCTCATCAAGGCTGCTGCTTTGAGAGTTTGAGCTCACCTTTCAGAGGAGAGATTGCATTGCCTTCCACTCCTACCAGCTATTGCTCTGGGGCACAGCTGGGCCCTGGGGAGAGCTGGCTTTGTTTTCCCTTTCAGAGAATACAATTATAGGTAGGAGTCACGTTAACATTTTTCATGAGTATCAGGGGTCCTTTTCTCCCTTTCTTGTGAGATCTGACCATGGGTAGCACACCACCCCAGTACCCAGGGCTTGGCATACAATCCTCCTCCTGCACGGCCTGAAATTCAGGCTGAGGTTATTTGTACTATGAAGGGCATGACGTTGATGGGCATTCCCAAGCATCACTTCCTGCCAAGTCCAGAAAAGTTTTTCTTTGGGGTCTCATCTTAATAAAGAATGATGAGGCCAGGTTGTGGCAGCATCAGAAGTCATAAAAGATTCCTTGTGGCTCATTCAGCAGACACTGTCCTAAAAGCTGCCTCCATCACCAGTGAATTATGCAGTAGCAACAGTGGGAGCAAAGCAAAAGCCAAGCCTTGCCATGAAACACAGACACCAGTTTCTGTTTCTTTGTCTGTTCTGTTGTGCGTTTACTTTCATGATTCCCTTCGCTACTTCAAGGGTTTTTTGTTTGAAGGATGGTTTGAAATGCTCCCTTCCCTCTCTATAATTTATCTTGCGTGCCACTTGGCCACAGATATACCACGGGCATCAGGCTGCTCAACCCTCTGCCATGGATAATATTATTTTCTTGATTTGCCTAAACATCTCTCCAGAGCAAGTCCTTTTCTCTGGAGAAAGCAATGTCCAGCATTTCCAGTGGGCTCATGAAGGCCTTCAGGTGTCTCAGCAGAAATCACCATCATTGGTGCAATGTCTCCTCTGGGCTGAGGTTTTATGCTTTTGTAATATAATTTTTATTAAATTTTTTTTTAAAAAACCAACAACAACAACAAAAAAAAAAACCCTTAAAATTTTAATGCTGTGACTTTTATACTGGGAATATCGTGGTTTGTAACATACCCTTTAAAGTGGTATTGAACCATCCTGTACAGTCAGTAGGTGGTTATGTCTGTGTGTTCTTCAAGACTTGTGAATAATATATAGTTTGTTCATCTGTACTGGAGTTTACCATGGTACAGTCAATGCTCTCAGATACACATTTCTTTTAATGCTTCATTTTTCTGTTCCCTTCCCTTCTTCCAGGCTATTTTAAACTCTTTTACAGGCAACCTCATATTTCTTGCATAATTATGTGTGAAATTTGTTGGACCACAGAGTACATACAGAGTACAGAGTAACAGAAAAGCACCTGCACTGGCTTTTGAAATCAGCCACAAAGGAACTTTCATGCAGGTTGTGCACATTGCCAGTGCTTTTAGGAAATGAGGTGGGTTTAACACTGGTGAAAAACAGTGAGGAAAAAGGAAGGTGCTACTAAAATGCTTAGCAGTATCTCTCCCTCTAAATTGTACCTTTAAGAAAGGCCTCTGCAGACATGTGAAGTCCCATTCCATGTTTTCTGCAGCACAGGGTTTGAAGCATTAACTCTCAGGCAGCAGGATTAGTGATTTAGTCCCCATGGTTTGCTCTTGTCCTGTTTTATGCCAGTTATGCATCGGGAAAAGAGAAATCATCCAGAAAAAGAAAATAAAAACAAGCCAGTATTTTAGTTTTTCACAGATTGCTTTTGGATCACTTCAAGTTTCAGATCACTCCGCAGTGTATGAAATATGAGCACACATGTACATCCTTCAGATTTCGATTGCTTTGAGGATCACTAACCACCATGTGGTCCTGTGAAGTGACCTCACATATCATCAGGGGCAGATGATAACCAAACCTGAGTCTTACTGACCCGTGGGAGCACCCTGACTTTTAATGCCTCTCTGGGCCAGCACCTCACTTCTTTCAGCCATGCTACTGGATGATTGGTGCTGCTCATCCTTATTTTTACATGTGCAATAGTTGGAGCAGAGAGAGGGCAGCATTCACAGCGCACGTTCCATCTGCTGGTGTTTACCCTCCTTTCTGTCACACAGGACTCAAACAAAAAGGTCCCCTCTGGTCTGTCACTCCTTAGGCAGACAGCAAGGGCAGCCTGTTGACATCAGTTCATTTATTTTTAGTTTGATATAATGGGTAAGGTACCATTTGTGGAGCAAATATTCACAATTGAGGAGTTCCTTAAGCCCCCTGTGCCAGTCCTCAGCCTCAGCATCCTCCCACAGCTCTGGTGCTACCCCAGGCTGCACCAGCTGAGAGGAGGGCTTGGGATGCACAGACACTTCCTGGCTCTCCCTGGAGTGAAAGCTGGATTCAAGCCTTATACAGTCAAATGAAAGACTCCTATTGACTTTGGGTCAGATCCTTAGTAAATGCTTTGTTAGAGATAATCCTGTATCTATCAGCACTTACATCAAGTGAAAACAGTTCACAGTCACAAAGCCAATACTTTTCTATTTATCTAATGTGTGCTTTAGGTGTACCACCAGAAAGCCTGGGGTTCTTTTTCCCCACTCTGTGAAAATACTTTCAATCAATTCTTATTTCTTGAAGAAAGGGGGAAAAATGCTTTTTGAAATCCAAGGAGTCAGCTTCTCATCCCTCTAGCTGTGCTTCGCCCTAGATAAGAAGAGATCTCAGGGTCCCATAATATTAATTCACTGTCTGTATGAATAACGAGCAGCCTTGGTGAATTATTCCACACTCCTGGGAAAATCTATAGCTCTGTCCTTCTGCAGCACCACTGGAACCAAGCAGTAAGCTCATATTTATTTTTATTTGGTGAATTCAGATGACTTCATTTGTAAGGGGGAAAAAAAAGTCTCTCTTCCCCACTGACATCCATTTAGTAAGCTCAAAAAAAAANGCATAAAAAAAAAAAAAAAAAAAAAAAAAAAAAAAAACAGAAATAAATAAAAAAAAAAAAAAAAAAAAAGAAAAGAAAAAAAAAAGAAAAAAGAAGCAGAGGGAGGGGAGAGAAGTCTAACTTCACTGAAATATTTTAGGCTTTCGTTCTGTCCAGATCATGTCTTCTTGAAACGCCCTTGCAGCCACCCTGAAATTGCAGCCAGATCCTGAGAGGTGCTGACTTCGGAGGGAGCAAAAGCAAAGCTGGCAGCAGCCATGCAGAGTAATTAATTCATTTAGCCAGGCACAGAAGCTCTCATTACCAGTTTGCCTTCCCATTGCGGGGCGGAGGCTGAGGGGAGCAGAGGGGAGGCGTGTGCCTGACCCTGCTGGTGCTGGGTGAGATTTCGTGTCAGAGCACAGCCTTCTCTCCTGAACCCAGAGCATCAGTGAGCAGCCTGGGGAGAGCAGGGAGGCTGTGCTTCTCCCTGAGCTAGTGGATGTGCCAGCAAATATCTGTGTGGGCATATGGAGCTATAGCTATTCATACAGATATATATATATCTGTGTGTGTGTGTGTGTGTTTCTGTGCAAACGCTGCAGAGCCACCCTGCCACGGGTGGTGCCTTACAGCACCCACAGCTGCTCAGACACGCAGGGGGTGATTTTCTGTCCTTAAGGCACACATAGGCAGGACCTTCAAGGAGCAAACCTGCAGCTCACCTGAGCCAGTCTGCAGTGAGGGATTCCCAGGTCAGCGCTCCCCCATCTCCCAGCGAGGGCTGCACCGTTGCTGCTGCATGCAACCTGCACCAGGCCCTAGGGCAGGGCAGTGGAGGTCCTGTCCTTCTGTCCTGTCTTTTTGTCCTGTCTTTCTGTCCTGCTTTTCTGCTGTGAGGATGGTGCAGCTGATGAGAGCGTCTGACTGTGTGTTTGTGTGAGCACCTCTTCATCACAGCTATAATTTGTCTCCCACCTATGTTTTATGTTTCTTTCTTTTTCCAGTGATGCTGTGGTTTTCTGCACAGGAAAGCAGCCATCCTTTTTAATATCAAGCTCATAGAACAGCTGACTAATCAACCCAAATGAAGTGCAGAGAGCTCACTTAAATCCCAATTTCCACAGAAAAAAACATTTCTATTTCTACTTTGTAGGGTTAAAAAATGCTGTAAGTCATGGCACTACTTCCATCTTTGTGAGGGTTGGTCGCTTTTCCAGGCTCCAGCTGGCAGATTTGAGAGCTGACACAGAGGGAGCAGAACCCTCACAGCCAAGCAAGGTGCACAAACAGCATCCCTCTGGTGAAATTAGGGAATGGCATGGCTCTGGAGCAGTGTGAAGACACACAGGAACATATAATTACTTCACCTCCACACAGAGGAAAGTAACCTTTTGCTCAAATACTTGCAATAAACCCTCTAGAGGCTAAATGGAAAAACAGTAGGAGATTTCTCCTCTGATAGGTAGCATTAAGTGTTAATCACAGCACTGGAAAGAGCCTGAGAAGAGGGTTTGGAGGCAGGGAGGGCAGCTGGCCACACCAGTGTGCCAGGCACCAGAGGGAATAAGAACCATGAACTGGAAGGGAAAAAAGAGCCTAGAGAAAATTCCCTTGTGGGGATGAAGCCACGGGCAGGACGAGGGGTACAGGTTAAGGACTGATCAGGCTGCCTGGAGAGCACAGAGAAAACCAGGACAAGGGCTTTCAATGCTTTGCAGACACAGAACTGCTTTGGTGAACCCAGAACAGCAGACTCAGCCCCCTGAGAGCCATGTGCAGGCAAACAGATGGTAGATCTAGGGGCAAAACCAGCTACAGCAATGCCAAGGAAGGCTTCTCACAGCAACCCTTCACCCAGCAATGCTGCAGGAGAGATTTCCAGATGCCAGGAAGGCGCAGTCTGGTGTGTATCTGTCCTTCATGGCAGCAGGAGAAAGAGATTTGCTACCATTTACTGCATCTGTGTGGAGAGGTGATCCAGCTGATGGAGGGTGTGTGGTATCTTAGGAGCAAAGAGGTTAAACCTTTACACCCTGCCTTTAATCGAGCACTGGGGTCATCTTTTCTTGTGTGCAAAAGCCAAGTGCAGCATCCAAAATGCTCTCAGAAAGCAGTCTGACACCCAGATTCTCAGCTGGTGTAAACTGGCTCCTGAAAGCCTGAGAGACTTGCTAGTTTGTGCCAAAGGAGAGCACGGTGTGAAGAGTTTAGAAAAATGAACAGGATGGTGACTGGCTATTAATCCTTGCTCACAGTCCTCAGGGAATGTGTGGGAGCAGTGTCCAGCTAATCCATGGCCAAGGGGAGCTCAGGGAAACATTAGTGTCGGGTTAGCATCTGTGCTGTGTCCTCTCACACCAAATCCTGGCAGGAATTCTGATGATAGCTGATCTCTGCCAGGGAAGGCCATATTATTAAGCAGCTAATTCTGCACAAGCTCGCGCCACCACATCTTTTCTGCATCAGACGCTGTGGTTTTGGTGCACTGTGAAATGCTGCGTGCCTACAGGTGTCTCTAATACACTGTAGAAAATACATGATTAGAGTACTGCAGAGCAGAAAGTCTTTTTTCTTTCAAGGCTACCTGCCATCTATAAACATGGAGCTAGTTCACAAGGCTTGAATGAGGTTTGTAGGATTAGGGTTTGAACACAAGAAAAAGTGGATGATTAAGTAAGGATGAAAAGTGTTCCTCCACAGTGAGCTCTCTTTAAATTAATAAACAAGAACCTGAAGCTATTACACACTGAAATTTTAAAGAGGCAGTGACCAAATCTTTGAAGGAAGCAAACACATAATTTATCCTTTTACTGATGAACAGAGTTCAAGTTGGAATCACTAATTTAGCACTGAGAAAGTCTGTTGTGTTAAACTATGTGAATTAATCTGGCAACAGCAACCGGAAGCAGACAAGTCAACAAGTGTTTATTTGATTTCAGAGGATCAATTATCCATTCAATTGATCAAAGACACATTTAGGGATCCTCCTCTCAAGATATAACCAGGCCACTGTAGGACCCAAGGCCCTCAGCAGTTTGTCAGTGTATATTGTGCTTTGGGAGATTTTTATGCATTAATTTTGCAGAATTGTCTTAAGTTTAGGAATCAAGGAAGGACATTGTGAGCAAGGGATTTCTATCAAATTGTAGACTTTTTGCTGGGGAACTGTGCTCCTCAGCATGTAAATAGCCTCCAGACTTTGGAACAGGTCTCCATACGTAGGTGTCAAAAAGCAGTTTACAAATCCTGTATATCAAAGAAAGCATTATTCCTCTGTGGGAGCTGTTTTCTTCCCATTTGTTACAATAAATGCTCAAAGTTAAGCAAGATGGAGGATGAAAAATTTTAATATTATTTTTAAAGTGCTGCCTCTCCCTTTAGAAACCATCATGCAAAAGACAGTGATGGGGAAAGGAGCTGTGCTCCTCAATCTAAGCATTCTGCCCTGTGTCATTAGCACACAAAAACTATTCTGCAGGCAGATGGATTGCTTTTAATAAGTGGGTTTGTGTAATCATTTCCTTTTGATTGCAATTCCTAGGCAGCAACCATACAGCAGAGTTTTCAAGATGCATGTGCATGGTCAGTGCATTTTTTTTTATCTTCCAAATGTGCTCAGAACTCAAGAACAGCAAGGTGAAACATCAGCACAAGCCATCACTCAGGAATGAAATGGAGAAGCAAATGACACTGTCTTAACTAAGGACAAAGGCAAATCTCCCATTAAGTCAAATGAGAGTAGAAAACATCTCTCTCTATTGATTTTCTTATTACAAAATGCCCTCTCCTTTTTCTCCAGACCCCTCCACGAAATACCATCAAATATGGTTGTGTGCAATATAGTTATGCAAATAACTTCTATTTCCTTTAGAAGTTTCCTTTCCTCCTCTTGAAAATTGCCAACTGGATGAACACTCTTTAAAACAAGAGCACCTGTAGCCCCTGTTATATATAAAGGGGCTACATGTTCATTAGTGAACACCTGTTTCATCACATTACTTATCCAGGCACACAGGTGCTCTGAGCAGGGTGGGGGACAGGACAGCAACTCCTGTTTTACACCCCAGAACCCTGGAGCAGAGCAGCAGAGGAAAAAATCAGTTCAGTTTTGGACAGATTGTGTTTCCTCTGGGCTTCAGCTCAGTAGCAGAGGCCCAGCCTCACCATTGCTCTGGTACTGTTAATTTCCCTTGTTTGGCTGATGAATTTGGTTGGTCTGAATGTCAGGCAGGGAATCAGGTGAAGTGTTTGTGGTGGCAGAGCTGGAGAACTCAAGTGCCTCTCTGTAGCACGGGGACTGCTCCTTTCCTGGGATGGATGTGCAGTTCCAGCTGCTCTGCCTCAAAATATGGGGTGAATTAACTCGTGGGGCCAGGTGTGGAGAGAGGCTTTGGCTGCTCAGGAGGGCAGGCAGCCTCTCTAGAGAGAGCAGAGTTGTAGGGCAGCAGAGCAAAGGATGGAGGAGCAGGAATCTGCTGTCAAATCAGGAATCTCCTGTCAGACCAGGAATGGAGAAAGGCTAAAAAAACAGTAGGGGTTTAATTGATATAAACTCCCCATCATTAAATGTAGCTTGGAAATTAGAAGAGTGCTACTAGCTCTAAGAGGGGGTTGGCAACAGCTTCCCACCAGGGATGACGGCTGGTTTTGAAGACTTCCAGTGTCTTTTGTCTCACCCACAAAATGTGAAGTAATTGGTATTATTGGATCAAATAACACTGCAGCATACTGGTGAGCAATGGGTGGATCACAGACATAAAAGCTAAGACAAAAGGCTGTACAGCAGACTTCTAAACTTAATTTTTATGTTAGAGACCAAAAAAAACCCTCTTGAAGTCTTTAGTTACAGTTTGGCTTTATTTGATACAATCATTTTTTGTTTGGTTGACCAACATTGGTATCTCTTTTTTAATTCATTTATTTGCAATAACCTGTTGATAAATCAGCTTTAGCAGAGAAACCAATTAATTCTCCATTGTAAATATTGACTTAGATATTTTTAATTCATTCTGTTTGTCAGAGATGGCAATCCTGGCCTTCCCTGGATGAGCAATAATGAGGCAGCACCGCAGAATCCTTTTCTCCTACTCCTCTGAAACAGCCCTTGTAAATTCTGTGTGATCATTGCAGAAAAAGATCCCACAGCATTTGCAAACGCAAATTAAGTAAATTATAGTTTTGCTACCTGGCTTGGACTCTACCAATGACCCCTGGTTTCCACAAGTGGGGATTTTAGCAAAGTGTACCCATTTGAGTTTGCAGGTTTCCCAGCTGAGCTGCTCATTAACACATGGCTGGATGGAAGCTGTGATCAGAAAGGATCTGTGATTACAATGCTCATGCTCTAAATGTGTTTTTTATAGCCAGGTCAGATGAATAGAATGAATGTGGGAGGCTTTGAAATTCCCAGAATTTCAAACCTAACTGCAAATTTCCCAGGTCTGTGTTTTTACTGTTCCATGGCACCTTTTGAAAGCTGATACAACTTCCTAATAGGAGGAATTGACAAACCAGGTTAGAAGCTTAAACTCTGAATGAAGCAACCCTTTTTCACAGGTCTTCAGTGAAACCTCCTGCAAGGGTGTGCTCAATTCTATCAGTGTATTTCTCAAATGATCAGGAAAACTCATTTGTAGCTAGCTTTGGGTTAGACCCTTTCCATCTGAGCCAGTTTCATTTTAAACTCATTATTTATGGTAAGCATAGCCGCACTCTTCATGCATTTTACATATTCAATTTTCAAGCCAAAATATAGGAGCTGCATTAGTTTCAGTGCTCCCAGCAGGTAATCAGGCTCCTGCAATATCAAACCTTATGCCACCACCAGTAATAGGCTGAAATAGTCCTGCCCTCATAAGGACTGTGCCTGCCCAGCTCCTATTAAAATTAATGGGCACTGGGCATCCATTCCCTCTAGGCAGCTTTGGAAATATCAGCCAGAATGTAGTTGTAAGTATTAACCTTTAGGAAGTTGGTGTTGGCAGCTTCCCACGGCTCTGCCCTGGCTCCCAAAGCGAGTGGCTGTGCTGGGCTGAGCCCAGCCCTGCCCTGGAGGGTGCAGCTCCCCCTGGCACCCTCGGGCTGTGGTGGCTGAGCAGAGCCTGGGCACTGTGCAGGGAACCTGCCAGGCTGCCTTGCCCTTCTGCCAGGAGCTCTGAGCCTGGCTTTCTCCTGGTCATCAGAGAAAAAGGAAGCCCAGTCCCGCAAAGGTCAGTAGAGGCGGTGTGAAAATGCTGCTCTGACTCAATGTTGAAGTCTGGGGCAGAAATGCCAAAAATATTGCAGGCTAACTGTTAAAATAAGCATATTTGGTATAGAGAAAAAAAATTGGCTGTGAATACTTTTATATATTAAATCTTGTAAGGAACTTTGCCCTGCTGATTTAACGTTCTGTAATTAGTTGGGTTTTTTCGGGATTTTTTTCTTTCCTGTCTATGTTTGCAAAGAAAAATAGGCTGGCATTTTAGAAGAAAAATGGGATTAGAATAATTTATTATTGGGTTACTGTTGAACTAATAGAAACAGCCATATAAATTCATTTTTATAAACAACCTCCAAGTCTGAGGTCTAATCCATACAGATGGTGACCTGTGAGGAAGCAGTGTTCCAGGAATAAATTTGCTGGTTTAGACTGGAGGGTTTCAACCCAGCTAATAAAGTCTCAGTGGTGCATGACTGAAATGTTACTGCAGTAGCTGGAGAGCAAACTGTCCCCCATTTCTTTTTTTTTCCTTTTGTTTTTTTTTTTTTTCAATAAATAGTTCTAAAATAACCGAAGTGTAATCACCACACTCAACTAGCAGATTGTTCATGGACACAAAATACAGTTCTAAATCAAATAAATTGCTAACTGTGAAGCATTTGCTAGGCTCTGCTTTGCATAGTATGAGATAAGAAGCAAATATAACGCACTGGTCTCTATTACTAAATGCTGCTAGAAATGCAAAATGATAAATGTGCTCTTTCAATTTCAATATAGCATCATTAGTAGAGAAACCCTGTTAGGATCACCTGCATCTTAATGACCTGCATCTTCACCACCACTGTGAGTGCAGCTCTCTGCTTTTGCTGGGAACCTATGCCATTTTAGGAAGTATTAATGCTATTTTGCCAAATTCTGTTACGTTTTTGTTCTGGTATTCCTACTTTTTTTTACTTTCCCTTCCTAATTACGAGTGTCTAGTAGTGAGAGACCCAGAGGAAATGTGTAGCCAGGGACATCAGCAGTGCTGGCAGATCAGAAGCAGCAGAAGGGCCAGCCAGGCCCTTCCTGGCTCTGCTGAGTCCACAGGTTTTGGGCAGAATTACGGGTGCGGCTCACTGCAGTATCCCTGTGCTCAGGGTATGGATCGTGCACTTGTTCTGCCAGATTTTCCTGAAATATTAGTTCTTGCTCCATGTAGCTTTCTGTAGAATACAAATCAGCCGTGTTGGTGTAGTGTCCTGCTTGTAGAACATATTTTGGTTGTGTCTACTCTTGTATTTGCTCATTCCATGGCATGCTACAATATGTCAAAGAATGTAGACGATGCTGTTTCCTATATAATTTTTTCAACTAAAAAATGACAGGTGCCTGGAATTATTACCATATTATTTTGGTTTAGGAATCTTTTCACTAAGAAAACAGCACCACAGATGTTGAGAGGTTCTTCCCAGGAGTTTTGCAGAGACCAAAGGGGCTATGTTTGCACTCTGAAATCTAACCAAAAAAAAAAAATACAGCTACTATTTTATGCTGCAAAGCAAGGTAGGCATCCAGCAAGGGCAGGAGCACAGGCTTCACGTAGTGAGAAGAAAAACTGGGCTGTGGGCAAGACAGGAGTGAAGAGAAAGCACACTGCAGAGTGTCAGCAGATTTGATTTTATTACTTAATATATTGTTTTAAAGGATTTGGTCGATTCTAAGGACGTGGGTCAAATTTGGTAGTGGGTGCTATTTTTTGATTTATTAAGTTTTGTTTGTTCTAAGGCTTTGAATTAAAGCCTTTGTTAGTATTTACATTTGTGTACACTACTTTGGGATCAGCAGACAACGGCATAAGACTCTGTGATCTCTTTGTATTTTTATTTCTTATATCTTTCTTTTGGATGACAAAAACTTTTTTGATGGTTTTGTTTATTATCAGTTGCACTCACTGAAGTATAAAAAGTACTACTATAACAATTAATACCTATAAACGTATTTTGCAAAGCTCTCTTAACTAAGGTGTAAAGCTATATCTTTTGAATAAATTGTCTAACTATGATTCATCATATGGATATTGCTGATCAATACCAGATGCAGTAAATAGCCTGAACTATTTGGATTTTTCTTTCTTGTCTTTGAAACCTGAAAGAATGTAAAATAAGTAGATTAAAGATGATTCAGATGGGTGTTAGTGTCCCCGTGAAGGATAAGAGCAGAGCATGAGGGGCAGTTCCATAGGGCTGTGGTTGACAGTCTGGGGAAACCCCAAGGTGAAAGGGGATATTCCTACAGCCTGCTTTTCATTCCCATCCAAAAATACTCTCCCTTCCCGTTTCTCTTTGGTGTCAAAATAAATGAAAATGTTTCATAGTGATTAATGGTGTGCTGGCTACACAGTGAATGCCAGTAGGGATGCAGCTGATCAGCAAAGAGGATATTTTCAGAAAACCTCATCAGATTTTGTTTTGACTTTATGCTGACACACTGGATTTTGAAAAAAAAAAAGAAAAAACCCAAAAAAAAAAAAAAAAAACAACCAAACAAAAAAAAAAATTCTGAAAACATGCTATTCAGCCAGCGGTGTAGGCAAGAGAGTGGGCACTCAGACACACACAGGGAGAGCCAGTCCCATGGAGATTCTGTGCCAGGAGATGCCTCTCCAGGGAAATGCTCCATCCCTGGACACATTCTGGGCTGCTGGCCACTATGTGCACTTGGATTGCCCTCCCCAGGGTTCAGTCTGCAGGACAGGGTCACAGGAGCAGCTCTGTGATCTCCGAGACCACCCAAGGTTGTGTGGCACTGAGGGACCCGGCAGGTACCACCTCTGAGAAGAGAAGGAGGTGAGAAATGTCACCGTGTCCTTGTTTCCTTTAGGAAACAGTTTAGTTATTTTAAAAGTGCTTACAAGCTTCTGAAGAAAGGACCAAAAAACCCTGCTACCTAATGCAAATTAACTCTGTGCTTATAGGTTTTGATGGAGCTGGTTATACATAAAGTCTGTGCTGTGTGTATTCACCTGGAGACCTAAACTATTATGTCGAAAAAAGAACAACAGCACAATATTGTTACTTTCACTACCATTGATCTTTAATTTCCCACTTCAATTTTGCCTTCTAGATTAAGGGGTGTTTTTTTTTGTACTGCTGTGTATGTGAGATGTTTAAAACTTGCTTGAGATTTCAATTTCCAGAGGGTTCTGTTGGCTGAGGTTGTAGCTTATCTAATATTTTGACAAAGTCCAAGCTCTGTGCTGTAAAAGTCAATTTAGTTTTAAGCTGTTGTTCTCACCACTACATTGAATAATCCAATTTTTAATTATTTTTTAGGTATTTGGGGGGAGTTGAGTATTATTCGCTGAAAATGTACTTGTTTGTCATTACTGTAATTTTAGTGGAAGGGACATTGGAGAAACCAAGCCTCACTGGAATAGATTGTTATCCAGTGTAATGTATTGATCAGGTCGGGCAGTAAATTAACAGGAGCAGAACACCATTAAATTTTGAACTTAATTGCCTTCTACTCTTAATTTCTATTGGATATAATCAATAGGTGCCAGAGGAAAGTTAAAAGAGTTATTTAGCAAGCTGCTGTTTCCTGCAGCATGATGGAAAACTAATGTTTCATCTTCTAGTTGATGCAAATAATTTGTAGTTTGAGTGTGGCCACTTAAACATTTTATCAAAGACTCACTTTTAGTTCTGTCTTAATTAATCTTCATCCCTCCAAGAAAGAAATGTGATTTAGTGACACAATCTGGTTTGGCTCAGCTGCCCTCTTGGTTTTTGTTTCCTTGGGGGATCTCTCCAGTCTCTATTCCCATCTCCACCCATGCACACCCTGAGTGTTTCCAGGGGAGGGTTTTTAGGCCAGTACCTCTCAATATCATTTCCTTTTCCCAGGAAATGCTTTGCTACAGCCAGCAGAAGTGAAGACCATAGCCTTGGTCTTGGCTTTTCTTCTTGGTTCTTTTCCCAGATTGTTTGGGCAAGTTGCTCTTTTCTCTTATTTTCCTGCCTGAGAAACACCAATGTAAACAATTGCCTTCACCAGGGGCTGGTGTCAAGCTGAAGTGCTGCACTTTCTTGCTGGACTCCCTGTGATGATGATACATTTTGTTCTTCTCTCCAGCCTCAGTTTGATACTCTCTCTGTCTCACATTTCCCTCTATAGTAATATTTTAGATACTTTTTTTGACTTGCTGTAGAATTTCAGTATTGCTTATCCTGCTGTAATCTAAACCCAGTCCCTTATAAATCAATACCTCAACGCTATTATTATTTTTACACCTCTTTGAGCACTCTTTCCATTACCTAGTCTTTTGCTAATAAAATGCTGCAAAGGGAACATCGTGTTTCAGGTGGCCCCGTGCCAACGCCGTGTGCCCAGTGTCAGTGCCCTGTGGAATTACAGGGACATTAAACAGCCATTGAATGGAGGATAGATATCTGATGTAAATTAGGGAATTACTGCAAATTTTGGTGGGCCTCGGAAGTTCTATTACTGAGGCAGCACGCCGAATAAAACAGGCCAAGGTAATCATACCTCAATATTTTACAGCGGTGTCGGTTCTGTGCCAGTGGTGCTGCTCCATATTTATAGCTTTACACTGGCATGAGGCAATTCACATTCAAGCTAATGGGAGTTTTCCAGGAGTGTTGATCCAGGTTCCTGATGAGAAATGAGTATGGCCCCTTTTGCTCATCTTCACAGCAGAAATAGCAGTTAGAGTTGGGAAGAGTCCACTTGAGGTTTTATGAAGTGGAGTGTAATGATGTGCCAAATGAACAGACCTTCATAGAAGTCTCATTTTCTAAGAGAGTTGACCCATACTTGATCTGAAAACCCAGTATCTTCAGGGAGTGGCAAGTTACCCACCTCAAAACAGAGTGACAAGGAGTGATCCTTGCTCTGAAATCTTAACCTACGTCTGTCCACAACTCTTCCCATTACAAAATGTCTATAATGGGTATTTTACTGGGAGCACATTTGTTTTTATTCAAGCCCTGTGTATTTAAAAAAAAATTGCTGGCTGCCTGTGCAAATTCAAAAACTGCCAAATCATCAAAAGAGCTGAGTATGAATTTACCTCTTTGACAATTATTCCTTGTCACATTATTTTGGTTAACAGGGAATTCATCACAGTGGAGAAGGCAAAAATAAAGCCTCTTGACAGTTACAAGAAATTACCTGTGCTTGCAATAATATATTTTCCAGGGGAAGGCTGGAGGGCAGAGTTTGACAGTGCTGAAGCTGTGCCACCTGCAGTGATGTCCTGTGACCATCGTTGGCCTGGACTTAACCTTTGCAGAGGAAAGACTTGTTTGTCTGTGTTACAGACCAGCAGGAATTGTGGAAGGCTCACAGTCCCAGCTCCCCAGAGAGGCTGAAATTCTCCTGTTTTGGCCGTTCCATTGGTGTCCATCACATCACTGGCCTTTACACTGGAAGGAGACAGAAGAGGTGGTGGTGTGCCTATTGTATATTTAGGGGACTGAACCACAAAGCCCATGGAAGCTGATGGCCAAACAGGAAATTGGACATGGGGCTAATTGAGTACCCCTGGCCAGGAGAGTGTCAGCAGCTGGAATGCCATTCCCATTTCCCATCAAGAGCTTCTCCTCGTGTTTCACTCTTCTGCCAAGAAAAAGACAAAAGGAGATTTTTCTCTGTCTCACTGAGGAGAATCCCCTTTTCATCCAAATGAATTATGCTGTCTTTGAGGCGCCAGATTAATCTGTCTGTGATATCCCTTGTGCATTGCTACCAGACTAACACGTTATCTGTGCTTCTTCCTCCATGATCTACTGGTACAGATGAAAGCTAACACACATGGTAGGCTGGAAAAACTGCTGTCCACAGTCACGGAAATCTCTTCAGGAACAACTCTGCCCTGCTGGACAAGAGAGGTGCATAATAAGACAACATTTATGTTAAGGTTGATTACAAGGATAGTTTGGTGCAGTTGAAACTCCTCTTCTGACTTGCTGTCATCATAAAAACTTTGTGAACCGTAGATTATTGCATTTTAGGTACCCGCAGCAGGACAGGCAGATAAGGTAGGAAGTCTCAGAGACACACATGAATTAGGATTAAATGGAACAAACAAATTCTCAATCAGATCTACTCACCACTAAAACAAAGAAGATGGAAAAAGACAGGATCAAAATTAGCAAGCTAACACATTGTATTTCTGGTTGGAAGTCCTGGGTTATGAAATGCTGGTGGATTTAATGTTCAATTCTACCCTTACTTGTCATGCACATTTGTCAAGCATATTTGCAGTCATCATCTTCTAGTTCAGCCAGGGCAGTGAGTTTTTTGTTTTTCCAGGAGTGCTGGAGGTTTTATAGCTTAGCCTTGGCAGAAGTCTGCCTGTGGTAATACACAATTCACATCATGGTTAGGATGGGCACTGCAATTGTTGCTGCTCTCTCTATTCTCTGCTGTGTTTGTAAAAGGATCAGGATTGGAGCTGTGAGGTTTTCTTCTGATCCCTAAATCCAGAAGTATTTGCACCATTTTTATCCTCAGAAAGTTATCCACTGCTCACAACTTGCTTTCCTGAGAAATAGTCAGACCAGACATTTTGGAAAGCAGGCCTTTTTTGTGCATGCTCTGTGCAGTATTGAGAAATTAAACCAGACAGTAACTTTAGTTATGATCCAAAACCTCCACACAAAAACAACATTGCTCCAAAACCCANTAGTTCTGGGAGTTTCAGGCAAAGATATATTCTTTGCATGACTGTTCAAATTGAGTGCATCGACTCTATGCATAAACTGTTCTCAACTCTGTCTTGTCACTCAGGCTAAATAATGTTTTGGAGGCACTTTGGAGTTTTTCAAAACATTGGTACTGGCAGGTGTAAGACCCTTGCACTCTGCTGAAGGGGAGCTGAAGGGAAGCTTCAGCTTCTGGAAGAAGCTTTGCCATTAGTCCCATGGCCAGCAGAACTAAATATGGCTGAAGGAAAACAGTATAACAGGCTGACAATGGCAATGTGACATCACTGGAAATATGTGTGAGACCTTGCCATGTATTTGCCCATATTCTCCAAGACTTTCAGCAAAATGAGATTTCCACATCTTTGTCCTGAATGACAAGCAAGTGCATTTCATAAAGATATGTTCTGCACTGCCATAAATAACAATTTCTCTTTTTGCCTTTGCAAGCCATTATCAGGAGGTGATGGCATCACCTCCTCATTCCTACCCTCCATCTACCCACAGAGCATGAGAGCATGCATGTAAAAAATGGATAAAAATGTCAGCCTTGCAATTTAAATGTCAACTCTTCAATCTTATTCCGGTACATTTAGACCCTCCTTTGGATGCAGTGTGGCTGGCTTCTTACAATTCTAGTTTTCTTCAAAATGACAGAGGAGGCATCCGTGGCCCTTTCTGATAGTTCCATTTGTTACTGTCCCCTTGCAGAGCACAAATGTAATGCAGTGTGCTCTGCTGAGAGGCCAGTCCCAGGCAACTCCTTAGGGATATTAAATAGACATTTCTATTGTCTTTTGTGCTGATCTCACTCCCTTTTGCTTCACCAGAGTTTAGCAGGCTCTTGCTGAAATGGTGGTGGGATTTGGCTTCATTGTGGTATCTCCCAGCATTTTCTCATATTTATTCCATTTGAAAATTACGACCAAAGACAACTAGTGTAAAAAAAAAAAAAATTCTGAAAACTTTTTCACTTTTGATGAATTTCCTCCCAAACAGTAATAAGAAATGTATGTGTGTACATTAAGAGATTTCTCTGGGGTCAGATTTTTTTTTAGTCTTATTCTTGCTTAGCAAGTTAAAAATCTTACAACCATTCTTAAAGAACTCATGAGCTCCTTTCTGTTCCACTGCCCACAGAAAGTGGAAAGAATTGCCTCTGCTTCTCTCTCTGGCAGAGAGCACAAATACAACCTAATATTTTCACTGAAGCATCAGGGATATTTTTACCATTTTCCCACATGTCCTGCAGAGAGCTTGTACAATCCACAGTGATCCAAGGACAAGAATACGCTTTCCCTTCTACCTTGGCAGGATTTTACAATGTCAATGTAGGGCCTGAGAAGTGCTTTGAGATCCTTGCAGTAGAAATGTTGAAAAAGGCTCTGATGTGATGAGACACAACTTGGCTGCAGCATGAGCCTCCCCATCACTACAGAAGCCTTTGGAGGTCAAAAGCTGTCCCAATTTGACTATTTCCACCCGGTTTTAAGTAGAATTTAAAAAATCTGATAGTGCTTGAATTATTCATTTATATTAAAATACAAAATCTTGAAGCATATCAGCCACTAAAGACTCTTCCTTGCAGAAGCCCTTCTGCATTTCCCTGACCAGGGCTGCTTCTCCCTGTGAGGTAGAGCTGGAAGGTCTCCCTTTGAGCTCCCAACACAGAATTGAAGCCTTGAACACTCCCTGGCCACAGATTGAGGCCCTGAATGCACAGTAACTGAATATTCATTTTGTCCATTCTTTAGAAAAATAGTTACAATTTAAAGTACAAGAATAGCTCCATTCATGAGCCATGATGTGAGCAAAACCTCTGCCACCGGTGCCGTATCTGCGTTTCTTAATAAGGAGCCAACAAAGCTGATCTATTACCATGTCTAAAAATAATGAAAAAGAGATATCCAGGGAGAGAAATTATGTTTTTGTCATGAGGTGATGTGGGCTGATTATAAGCACAGGTATTCTTTCTCTCTGTTGTTCACTTGTCTGTGCAGAGCAGGACAATCGGGATGCGGAGTGCTCCTGCTGCAGGGCTGGGCCCTATCAGGGTTTCAACATTTGGAATGGCAGATACTTAGGGTAAAACTTTCCCCTGATTTGAGCTGAACTATTCATCACACACGTAGCCATCATTAATCTTACATGCAGAGCCAGGCTTCTCATATTTCAAAACCTTTGGAGAGGCAGCTTTTTAATCTATATTTGGTTCTTCTTTTTTCCCCCTCTGAGATTGGTTTCTCTTTGCATATAATGCTGCAGTAGTTTCAATTTAAACAGAACCCTGAAATAAAATACTAGAATTTAAAACCCTAGCAGAGAGAAATGAAACAATTATATTGAAATTCTTTTTTTTTATTTATTTTTTTTTTATTTTGGGGGGGATAAAAAACTTCAATGACAGCACTGCTGACTGCCAAAATTGACATGTATTTTAACTTCTGTTTCAAGCAATGCATTATCTTAATCACAACAAGAGGGCACATATTCCAAGATGGAGTCATAAATTCAGTTAATCTCAGCAGTAATTCATAAAGCAATTCATTATAATATAATGCTATTATATTAAGTATCTAAATTACGGCAGCTGAAGATGCTTAATGGCCAGAGGCAAATGTAGAAGCTGCCCAGCAGCTCCTGGTGGCAAGTTCTAACTTCTTCTGCCTCCTCTCTGACACATCACTCCAGACAAAAGGCACATCTGCTCCAATGAGCCAGGACAATGTAGAAAAAGTATAAGGAAACAAAAACGTCAGGAAAAATAGGAGAAAAAAGAGAATTGCTGTGAGGGCAGCAAATGGCAGGGGGGTGAGATCTAAGCTTAGTCTCAAAAATACATGAACTGTGGCAGCTGCAGGTTATGAAGGATTCCTATCAAAACTTTCTGGTGACCAAGAGCAAAACTTTTAAGTGATTTGCATCTCTCTTTGGGTCATTGAGATACCAATATAGCTGCCTGCTCCTTATTTTGTAGGTCATTAATACAGCTCATAGTCTAAACCCTTCCTTCTGCTAATATTCCTGTAGGATGTTCTTGGAATCCCAACCTCTTTGCCATTTTGCAGAGCAGAATCTGGACACAAAGCATTATAAATTCAGCACTGTGTGTCACTATGGGAACTGTTCCTGCTGCCAGACAGCGTTGGGAATGAACTGGGAGCTGGCTGTGTGTGTGGCTGTGTGTGTGTGTCTGCCAGCCAGGCACACGCATAAACATTCAAACACAGATATGAAAATGCTACCATTAAGTATTTGCACCTCTTTTCTTCCCCATTTCTTCTTATTTTGCTTCATTTAGCATAGATTATCTCAGTAAGTCTGGCAACTAGTCAATTACTGAATTCTTTTCAAAGGAAGGGAAAAGGAAGATTACAAAATTCATCAAGCTAGCATAAATCACCATATCTTCCCCACCTGAGGATCTGACCCTCTAACAGTAGTTTCTTTCTTCTTTATAAAGGTAATTATTCTATTAAAATTAATAGTAAAATGAATACTGCTGTGACTGAATTACATGGGGTAAGCGTGAAATGCTGTGATCAGTTCTGCTATGAATTAGTAATTATAGTGTGCCCAGTGAAATTTGCATACTTTGCTCTCCTTCCCTGCTATCTGCCTTGGTTTAGTTGCCAGGGCTCTCTCCAGGGTGGGAGCTGGAGATTGCTGGTGCTTTATGCAAAGAGGAGGTGTTTGCAGAGCATGGCACCCCTGAGTTTTAAGATAGCAGAAGAAGTTACGAGATAAGCTTGGGTTTGTTTGGTATTTGAAATCGCTGTGATTGCCTTTCTGCATGTGATGGGGGAGTTAGTGATTACATAGATGAAGTGAGGGGGAAAAAATCTGCCTCCCTTCCTCTTCCTAATTCCGTGTGAAAAGTTTGTGTTCATGTCCCTTTGAGTTGTGCTGCCTGGAGCACTGGAAGTAGTTGGTATCTCAGAGGGATGGCAGCTGGAATAAGGCAGAGCCAGAACAGGTGGAGCTCATGGACCTGCTTCAGAAACAGCTGTGTCCAGCCACTTGCACTCAGATGGTTCATGCAAAGTCTAAAGGTGACCTTGAAGAGGATAAATGATATCAGGATGACAGGCAGCCTTTCCCACACACATGCTGAGACACCTGCCTCGGGCCAGCAATAGCAATTACTTATCAGCTAAAGGATGGAATGTAATAACCTCTTTTTCTTTTGTGGTGCTATGAGGTCGTAGGGCAGAAGTCAAGCTGGTCCAGGCTGGTTTCTCAGGAAGAGAAGGCAGGGAGGTTTCTCCCTGCATCCTTACAGCTCTGCTGTGCCAGAATACCTGCTCAGCTCAGGGACTCCTCACTCAGCAGGGCTGAACACCCAGTGGAGCAGCATCCAGGGAGAAAATAGATGCAGAGAGAACTTCTCCCCTTCGTACTCAGTGACTGGAATCTGAAATCCTACAAGAGCTGTGTGCCCAACCCAGCTCCAGAGGTGGAGAGAGGAAATCAGCGATGCCCAGGCAGGCTGGGAAGCTCTAATTGGCTGCATTCCTGTGAAGTAATTGCTTTTGTTAATGGGATTTTATTGTTATTATCCATATTAGGATGATCACAGGCTGGTTTAGAGAGCTTATGCTTGATTAAATAATGGCCTGCTGTAGTGATAAATGCAAACGTGTTCCAATGGATAAAAAACTTGTTTCTATTTCCTGAAAATAGTGTGTAGCAACAATTTCTCAAAAAAAAAACCAAAAACCAAAAACCAAAANTTATAGTAACATACTTAATATAATATATTTTGTTTCTTCGGATAAACTTTGATCTTGACAATCCCCAAGTTAATAGAAAGTTGCTCTTTTTCCCTCTCTAAAATAGCCTGCGTAGTGCACAGCTTATCAAGATCAATAGAAGCATTCTTGCACCCCAGGAACACAACTTTAGACAACTTGTAAGAAGGTCAGATCAACTTTTGATGCAAGCCATTTTTTTTAATTCATGTGGTCCACCTGTGTTTCCTACCACCTGAACTGTTCTTTCTGCAAATTACATTCCTTTTGTGAATATAAACAGTTTATTAAAACTCCTGTATTAATTATTTAAATGAGTTTATAAATATTTGAGGAAGCCCATGCAAAAGGTGCTCATCATAAATTATTCTATTCTACCTTCACTGAAAGCTAAATTAAAGAACTGATGATTGCCTTTTGTGAGAAACCTGTTCAGCTGCCTGTCATCACATGGTCTGGGACAGGAGAAACTCATCTAAGTAGCAGCAAAAAACATAAAAACCAGCAACTAAAGGTCAGAGTGAGATAACGACATTTGTATCTTAGAGTGTTTGTAGGAAATGTGACCCAGTCGAGTGTGGGACCCTTCCCTCAGCTGTGCTCGGTGTCTTAATGGGGGAGCCATCAGTTTCCAGCCTCAGCTTTGGGATCACAGGCATGGAGACTGAGATACTGAGAAAAGGGGAAGGGCTGCTGCTGAGGAGAGGCCTGAAGCAAGTGAAAGGAGAAATCACTCACACAGATCAATTGATTGAATGAGAAGTCAGATACTGTAAGCGGTGCTGGAAAGAATATCAACCCTGAGAGTCTATGGCAGATCAGCCTGAGCAGTGCAAGGGGATTTCTCATATGAAACAAAACAGGAAAAATAAAATTATATAAAAAATGGCAGTAGAAAAGCAGCAAAAACTTGTCTAGGTAAACTTTTCTGGATGGAAGAAAGCTTCCTACTGAGTCTCTCAGTTTTGCAGGGTTGGTGGGTACGAGTCACTTTGTGGACATTGCCATCTTTTGGGTCCCATTCTCTGTGCACACGGTCATGTCTGGCTGGCAAGGACATTGCACATTATAAATGGCAGGTTCCAGTCAGGACAGAAGAGCTTCTGCAGAATTTGGGTAATGGATAATTCAATGGAGTAAAGAGAAGGAGATATCCAGTGATTAATTCCTTCGCCCTGTGCTTCTTTCTTAATTGTCGTGTGTTTGAGGAGCCTCGTGAGTGGGCACACAGATCCCAAGACAATTTGGTGAAGTCAGTTTGTGGTCATGCAGGATGGACCAGGAGATGCTCGTGCTGTACAGCCTCAGCGTGTGACCTGAGGTGATGGCTGATAAAACCAGAGCACCTGTAGAGATGGACTCAGCTCCGAGCAATGACAGTTCAGATCAGTTGCACACAGCCAGTCTTTACAGCCTTCCCATCACTTTTCCACTGATATTCTTCTCTTGTTCATCCACCTTCTTTTCTATTGGTGATCACTATTAAAGCAGAAAATCAGAAATATGAAGTCTAAGGACTGCAACATAATGCCCAGAATTAGGGGGCTCACTGTAATTTTTTTTCCTATTTGATCAGGTATTTTTGAAGATTAATATTTAGAAAGAAACCCCAGCTATTTCAACCTTGTTCTGTTTTAAAGTGCTCTAAAATGATGGAAGCAGGGAGTATGGTAAAAATTAAAAAAAACCATAAAATCATAAAATTTCATCTAAAGCTTTCTGTTCAGTTTTCTGGTAACTATAGCAATTCCCAGTGTCTTTGTTTAGCTATTTGTCTTTGGAGGGCTCCTGCTTGCATACATTTTGCAACTGGCAGAGCTGAACGCATTCTGCAAAACCTTTTCCACTAATTCATGCTCATAATTGTACAGAGCTTGCGCTGGGCACACTCAGGCTCCACGTGCGTTCATTTTGATGAGCATTAATGAGATCAAGTAGAACAAGGACAGATGTTTGTGAAAAACAAACTCCCTTTTGTAATGATGAGAACAGAGCTTACGGCTCCATAGCTGAGAATCACCTGAGCAGAGTGGGCACAGGATTCCTGGAGTACCTGGACTCTGAGGCCCTTCCACCTTCTTGTTTTTTCAAGAGCTCATCTTGTGCATTACAATGGAAATCATGATCTTTGTATAAATTCAGGATTATTCACTCTAAGGACAACAGGATAAGGTCACTGTATAAATTATTATTAGTAGAGTTACCTAGGAGAAGTGAAATCCAGGGCCTCTTCCAAGGTAAAAAAAAAAAAAAAAAAGGGGAAAATATCACTGTGAATGGTAATGAATTTTGATCTTTTAAAATAATACAACTCAGAGTTAAATTGAACAGAGGCAAAAAGACATGAGCTGTGCCAATAGCAGCGTGGCCATGAAATTTCAAGTGCCCATTAAAAGACTTCTCAGCTCTGTAAAAGGTCTCAGAGTAAATAAGCATTATGAGCACTGAAGGAAAACATAGTTTCAAAGGAAAGCTTGTCAGTTAAGGTCAGGTTAATATCCACACATGAATTTCACTGTTTGTAAGTCTTGATAAGCTTTTATAATTGAGTTACTTCTCTTATTCCATGCATATTGAAGCAGTAATTAAGCTGTGATATGAAATACAAAATATCGTGCGCTCAATTCATCAATTTTTGCTCAGTCTCGCAGTTCTTGTTCCAATTGCACTGGCATTGTTGCACTGAAATATCTCCCAATCTATCATGTCAAGATTATGCATGATGTAATTTGTAATAGCAGCTAGGGATTTGTTTACAAAAAACAAATGTTCCTTTAATCTTTGAAACAAAATTAGACTTGTCTTACATCACAGAACAAAGATAGCTGAATGAATACAGCACTTTTAATAAATCAGTAATTACCTTGTGTAGTGCCAGTTGGCTCATTTAACTTGACCTTTGAAAACAACTTCCTCCACACAGATTTTAAAACGTGCTCTTCTGGACTGTGGAGATATGAGTGCTCTAAAGGTGTGTTATTTATACCACAGCAATTCCCAGTTCATGGAGGAGAATTTGGACCTTATTGTCTTTTCCCAGCAGAGATAATTGCAAGTTAACTAAATGATCTCCTCGGGAGCTTTTCAGGCTCTGCCTTTTGGTACCACTGCACATAAAGCAGCAAACCCCACGTGCAGGTTCAGAGGGCCATCATTAGAACAATAAACCCTCCCTTAGGTTTCCTTTCACATGGAATCATCCCTGCAATGAGAGCACAAGGCTCTGACCCCGTGCAGGGTGGCTTTGGCTCAGTGGAGGTCTGAATAAACAAATTTCTATAGCTGCACTGAAATTATCTGGTGGGTGCAGACACCACCAATGGGCTGCTGATGGGCTGCTCCCACCCTTCGCTGGATTCCACTCCAGGAATCTTCTTTATCCTCTTTCCATCCTTTTTAAGGGGAGAACAAGCAGATTGTTCATGTACTTCACACGTCTCAGCAGCCTCCTCTCAAAAAGCTCCTTGATGTCCAGATTTTAGGAGAAATACAGAATCATGCAATCCCAGGATTGGGTTTGGGTTGGAAGGGACCTTAAAGCCCACCCAGTGCCACGCCTGCGATGGCAGGGCCACCTCCCACTGTCCCAGGCTGCTCCCAGCCCCAGTGCCCAGCCCGGCCTTGGACACTGCCAGGAATCCAGGGCCAGCCACAGCTGCTCTGGGCACCCTGTGCCAGGGCCTGCCACCCTCACAGGGAAGAATTTCTTCCCAATACCCCGTCTAAACCTGCTCTCTTTCACCCTCTTGCTGCTCAGGTTCTTTCATGGTTTCATTTCTTTTGCCACTGCCTGCCCTCCCTTGCTTTCTGCAGCAGCAGGCACCCATCTGATCACCCCCACTATTGCAGAGATACTTGGGCTCTCAGCCACAAATTTCAACATTCTCTGAGGTTGGAGTGCCTTTAAAGGTCTTTAAAGCACAGAGAACTCAGTATTTTTTGCAGAGGAAGAGAGGGACAATATGATAGCTTGCATTTCAGAAAGAAAGATAAATCAAAACCCATTTTTCACTAGAAAATCATACACATATACAAACAAAAAAAGGTGATTTTCACTGACTAATGATACATAATCACATTATAGCCTATTAATAATTTTCTATGTATATTTATTTACAGGAGTCTTCTCAGTTAACAAGAATTTCTCTGGTATTGAGAGAAGTACTGCACTATTTATACCCAAGTGGTACACCAGGATTTAATTTCATAACTGATAGCCCTCCAATATATTAGGCATGCTTTGTTATGCCCTATAAATGTGTTACAGTTATATAATTTGTTCACTTCCAGTGTTATTTCTTGATGCTATGTTGGGATTCAGGCATCTCATTCAGTCAAAATTTCACAATAGACTTTCACCCTTCCGAGCCCATTTCCCAGCTTTTCCCTTCCACATCCTTAAACCCAGCTCCTGCAGCACAGGAACTCACCTTTGGGCAAGTGGCAGCTTTTACAGACCCCAGATTTGGTCTGAAGTCTGCAAAAAACCAAGGGCTTTTTTCCCCTGTTTTTCCAATAACTGTTAGATCACACACTAAACACAGATTATATATATATATATATATATATGATTAAAGGTCCCAGCAGCCACTGGAGGAATAGCACTGCAAGGGCATAAACCTCTGTGTATCCCCCTAATCTTCATCTCGCAGCCTGGAACTTCTCCCACTGCATTTGAACTCATTCATTTACTTTATTAAAGAATTATTATTCCTGAAAAATTACCATTGCATGGAGATATAATTCTTTGATGGCCCACCAGTCCCCAACTCTGGTCTGCAATAGGTCTGTGAATATTTATAAGTAGTTTCCTGTTGTCTTTTCAAATATATATAAATATATTGCATTTCATTGGCATTTCATTAAATATATAGCAATACAATTAATCTCTCACTAGGTTATCTGAAGCCATTCAAAGAGGGTAAAAATAAATTTGCTCCATTGCACAAATATTTTAGCAGCCTGCTCTCAGCCTTGTTCTGCTGGGAAGGGTGGATTCAGCTCCAAACTTCAGCAATAAATAGAAGCAATGGGTCTCCCCAAACCTAAAAACAAACACCAGACAGGTTGGGAAGGGATCCTCAGTCACCTGCAGTCACATCAGCTCCCTGAATGTTGGATTTCTTGTTCTCATCAGCCTCATTAGCACTCATTAGTGCCAGCAGGTTGCTCTCAACTGCCCCACTCCCCTTGCAGAGAGGTCATGTCAACCGCCAATAAAACCACACACACATGAAACTATAAATAGAGTTGGCAGCTTGATGCCTGCCTTGGATATATGGTGTTGTGCAAGAATTCAGGAAATTGCAAGAAAAAATATAGGACTGTGTTTTAGTACTCTGTAAGGTCATAGAATACACTAAGCATTTTTGGGGAGACAAGTTTATCATACATGATTTATTTTATCATTCCATGTCCTTTCTCTCTGCCTCAGATATCTGCAAAAATCTGTTTTGTCGAGGCTTGCTCTGCCTTTCCTTTGCGAAAATCAAGTTTCCTGATAGATAATGTGTGGAGGGTTCTGCTAGAATATCAACTATGATCCTTGACTTTCACAGAGGAAAAGTGTCAAGCTTTAGTCATGTCTGAGTTCAGTGGAATGTGGAATAACTACAGCTTTAAAAAGCCTACCACACTTTTTTAGTACAGGATTATCAAGTGAGAACAGGGTTGAGAGCCAGCTGCCAGCACAACTGGCCTGGGACCCGCTGGCATCTCCTGAAGGAGTGCCACAGGAGGACTCCCCCAGCCTGCCAGCGCCTTACTGGCTTCATTTTTGTATTTCCTAAAATCCCAAACTTTGAAAAGATCTCCCAGGTTGAACTATGAGGGGCTAAGAAACATTTTGATTTTTTTTTCTTGTTATTGCTGCTGAGATCTCCCCAACTCAGGACATGGTTATGCAAATTCTACAGCTCTCCTTAAACTCTGGGTGCTTTATTTGAGTTCCTAGCTAACAAATCAATGTTTTACCACTGAAACAGCTGGGCACACTTCAGAGGTGCTCAGAGCACCTGGGTGCTGGCACTGTCAGTGGGCTCAGGGAAGGGAAGATGCACGTTCACTCCCCATGGAGGTGCTGCCCGTGAGGAGTCCTGGTCCTGTTTCAATTCTGGAAGCCCCTCAGCACATGTGGAATTAAGCAGCACTTAATTCCAGAGGTGCAAAGAAAGGGACATGGAAAAATGACTAAGCTGCAAGCAGTTGATACTCCCAATCTGAACAGCAAAGAAATTCCTCGGCAAAATCTACATTTTTTGGTGTGAAATCTGCTCTTTAACTGGCCATCACCATTAAGCTCAAAGGCAGGAATGTGCTTAAGGACCTTTTGGCAACACTTCAGGTAATTTTAATATTATAACTTATTTTCCTAGTACCTGAGAAACCCGTTCTTTGAGCTGTGCAATTGGAAAAAAAAATGTCAGTCCCAAACTCCTGCAATTCAGTGTTAAATCCAGCAGGGCAGAAGAGACAGAGGGCAACACACGAGGAAACATGGCGAGAATAACTCATCCCCTAAGTAAATAAAATTGCAAACAGCAAACTGATACAGCAAAGAGATGATTTACCTGTGGTAAAGGAGAAAGTAAGAACAGAGCTGGGATTAAACACGGCTTGGGAGTTTCTGCTTCTCAGGCCATTAGCCACCACCACCTCTCTTGGTCACGTTCTTACGAGGGAAGCACACAACTTGTTTATCTCATTTTTCCTAATTTACCAACAGTATGTTGGCTGCTAGGAAATGGCCGTGTAAGTGGTTTTTCACTAGTGAGCCTTCCCATGCTGCCGAATTAGCACCATTTTTTTGCTGGTATGTGCAGATCTTAGAAGGAAATTATTCATTATTTAATGGTGCAGCCCACTGGCTTGTACAGACGTGTAATATACTCTTAAAAATACCTTACTCTAGAGGCTGAATATTGTGCAGTGGAGAATCAGGAATTCTGAATGGAAAAAAAATTTCAAGTCTTCAATTCTTTCAATTCTGTCCGTGAATTCATGAAACACTCTTTTAAAATCCTGGAGAGCATTACAAAGTTCATAGTGGTTTTTAAAAAAAAAAAAAAAAAAAAAAAAAAAAAAAAAAAAAAAAATTTTTTTTTTGTGTGTTTTTTTTATTTTT
>VWZN01014357.1:306630-340417 GCA_013396955.1 Regulus satrapa
ATATATAATTTCCTAGGGTAGTGCATAATTTCATGGTTGGGTCTCAGATGTGATTAATACTGATTAGTATCAGAAGGAGGTGGACAACAGACTCAGTGAAGTCTTCACCAGCACATTCTTCATTCCTGCTTTTCATGCATTTATTTCTGTGTTCAGCCCTTTAGCATAGCTCACTAATTAAGTTTTTAAAGCCAAAGTTATAAAGCTCACAGCTTCCTTAAATTGATTTGTTTTCTATTGATGGTCAGGGAGGTGACAAACACTGGAAGGAAATCATTTTGTCATTCAATTTTTGGAGCAGTTTCAATGTGTTTTTTAATCCCTCATCACTCTTTTTTATTTTTTAAAATTTATTTAAGAAATTTCAATGTTTTCCTTAAAAATGTGGGGCCCTTGGAGCTGTACTAGGACCTGCTGGAGGCCGCATTTCCTCTTTCAGCACAACTGGCACCATTGGAAATAGGAGAGCAGCATCTCAGGCTGGACGCTGCTGATGTTCTGGAGCATGGAAATTAATGCGTCCTTCAGCTGGGAATGGGCAGAGGAGCTCAGCTCAAAGCCCCTCTCCAGTTTCTCAGGCTGTGCCTTGTGTTACAGCCCCGTTTGATCAGGTTTAACCAGTCTGAACCAGGTTTAACCCATCTGAATTGCTTGTGACCTGTTTGAGCCAATTTGAACTGGTCTTGATAGGTTTGGTTTGGTTTGAACTGGTTTAAACTGATTTCTACCATTTTTATCCTTTTATCCTGCTTTGACCAGTTTGAACTGGTTTTGACTGGTTTAATCTGGTTTAAACCATTTGCTTCAGTTTTAACTGGTGGGATTCAGTGTCCTTCAATTTGTACCACTGGATCTCATGTAAATCTCTCTTGCTCTAATATTTACTGCTGTATTTAATAACTTTGTACTTAGGTGACAACCTGTAGCCCTGATTTAAGGGCCAAGCCTGCTCATCTTCAAGTCACTGTGAGTTTCATTGCTGACCCAGGTGTCTGGCAAAAGGCTGAACGCCTCATGGTGTTCATCTGGGTGTACCAGGACAGGGGAGAAACAAAAGCATAACAAAAAGCATTTCCTTGAGAGCACTATTTTTTCCTGTTGGTCAGTCACTCTTATTTCAGCATCCCAAAAAACCTCCTGGGCATTGGCGTTTCCTCTTGCAGCATGAGTGCAGCGCTCAGATCAGTTTTGGTGACAGTCACAAAAAGGGATGGGTTTTGGTCTGTTGCAGGGTGTGTTATCTCTCCTGAGGTGAGTAGATGGAGTACTGCTATGGCCAGTCACTACCCTGCCCTCTGAGTAAGTGGATGGGTGGGGTTCCAAACAAACCTGAAAGCTGGATGCTCCTGCCTGTCTCATCCGGCAGGAGTCACTGGAATCACTGGGAAGGGGAGGGTGGAAGGCTGGGGTGAGCACAGCCCCAAAGCTGCCCTGGCATGTCCTTCTTACCTGAAGGGCTCCTGCAAGGAAGAGGGAGAGAGACTCTTCACAAGGGCATTGGGGGGACAGCACGAGGGCGAATGGGTTCAGACTGACAGACAGTGGGTTTAGATTGGATATTAGGAAGGAATTCTCCCCTGTGAGGTGATGAGGCACAGGGTGCCCAGAGAAGCTGTTGCTGCCCCTGTATCCCTGGAAGTGTCCAAGGCCAGGTTGGATGGGGCGTGGAGCACACTGGGACAATGGAAGGTGTCTCTGCCAAACCATTCTCTGATTCTGTGATGTCAAGTGCTTAATGCACATCCAATACGTCCCAAGGCAGAGGCAGGATCTTGCTCAAGATTTGTCTCCTGCATATTTTTATACCCCGCAGTGCTAAAAGACCCACACCCCTCTAGTATTGCCTTTAAAATCAGCTATATCAATCAGCCATATCCCACAGAGCCTGGGTCTTTCTTTTCCAAAAGACTGTATTTTAAAAATAACATATTATGCTTAACTGACTCTTTCCCATTTTCTCACTGCAGATCCACCCAAGGACTTAACAGAGTGCCCACGTCTGTATGGAGACAGTGAAAGCCCTGCTGATTTATGAGGACAAAGTATTGAAAGTTTAAAACCATCTCAGCATTTACAAGCCAAATGGATTTCTTATTTGCACTTTGACTGTTTACCAGAAAACAACAGTGGCTTTACAGTGTGAAAGAAAGGATTCAGTGGAAATAATGGCCCTGATTTTTGACAGCTGAAAATAAAAAATGAAGAAAGTGGTTCCTTTGGTAAAGTTTCTGAGATTGCAGAGTACAAGCAACAGTATAAATTTGGATCTACAATTTACTTTATACCAGTTAAAGTCTATATATATATATAGAAATATATATATATTAATATATGATATTTTGAAATAAAAGCCTCACTCTTCAAGAAATTGAATAGTACCACACTTTGCTGCAGCTGCTGTATTTTTTTTTTTTTTTTCCTTTTTTGCAATGGTCTGGAAGTTCCCTACCTGTTTGAGAGAAATGTGGCAGTGAAGAGGCAAAGCAAACCTGCTGTGGTACAAGGACGCCTAAGAGCTACACGAATCCTACCGATGCAGCATCCAGAGCTTCCTGTTCCCTTCAGCAGAATTTTGAGGGCATTTGTTGTTCCACTTTGTGTTCTGGAGGCTTTTCCCCTTGTGCAATACTAGCATGCTGGCTTTGCTTCATTTACCATACTTGATTGATATATAACAATGATAATTCTATCCTCCTCCAAGAAAATATTTTTAGAGCTGATAGATATTCCATGAAGAAGAGATGGACAGCTACTGAGTGAAGTACAGTATGTATTAAAAGTTTATTTGGCAGAGTTTGGTAGACTGTGAGCTCCCTTCTTATTAAAGATGTACTGTACGTACAATGTCTTCAGACTTTGTATAGCTCGTAGAGACTCCAGTAAAAACCCAGTAACCACCTCCAAAGCTTTGCGTTGTTGGCTCACTAATTCTTTGAAACAACAACAAAGCTATTTCTTTCCAGACCAAGCACGTGAGGGGAATTTTTTCATACGGTTTGGTTTTTCAGGAGCTCATTTGCAATTGGTGAACAGGCACCTCAGCTTAAACACGCCTCTGTGGACACGTGGCTGTGTGCTCTTGTCCCACGGCACGCATGAGAGAACTACCTAAATTTAAGTTTCTCTCATTGCAGGTCAGGCTAATTCTCATTGAGAGCACTTGCCAGCAGCTGAAAGCATACCCAGAGGCAATTCCACGGCATAGCAAATGCACAGCAGTTTGTGGCAAGCACAAACTTGTGGCTGATCCCTGCTTTCACTTCAGAGTAGTTTCCTTCGGTTTATTTTCAGTCTTTTTCTTGCTATGGTGAATTCAGCTGAGCTGAGATGCTCATCAGCAGGGATGTGTCCACAGAGACCCTGACCCAGTCACTGTGGGCAGTCTGAACTCCCATTCCTGGCTGAGCTGTAGCTGTTCACCAGGCACCCTGGCCCTGGCATTGCTGAAGAAAGATCAAATCTGAGGGCTGAAATGTGCAAGCCTAGTTCACATTCCCAGGCACTTATGTGAGCGGTCCAATTAATTTCAGGGGGTTTATTGGTGTGGAAAAGTGTCTCACTGTCACGCATAAGTCTGCACAATCTGCCCTTCAGTCTGCCTAATGCTACCAAATCAAAGAGGAATAGGGAACTGTAAAACTAGTTCTGTCTAGTCCAGCTTCATTCCTTTAAAATTTCCAATTTCCTTTCAGCCTGCTTACCTGTCTCTCACAGGGTGCCTTTGGCCATGCTGATCACTTTTAATCCAATGCAGAGGAAGTGCTGCATTTCCCATCCTAGATTTGGTTGAAATTCTCCCACTAAGTTTCTTTCTCCTTCAGGGTAACCACTTCAGTCCTGATGCTTGAAGAGGCAGAAATTGTCACTGTAATTACAGTGTAGATTAAAGCAGCTCCATGACGTGTCACGCCATATTCTGTGCTGGCTTTCCAGGCTGGTCTTTTCCCAACACCCACAGTAGAAATGGATAAGACGTTTCCAAGCACTTCTGTTATCCCTCTTCAAAAATATGAGTGAAGAGTATCCAGGGAAGAAACAGACTACCCAGAAAGTGGCAGAATCACTATCCCTGGAATGTTGAAGAAAAGGCCTCAGTGTGGCACTTGGGGACATGGTTTAGTGAAGATGGCTTTGGGAGGTTAACAGTTGGACTTGATGATTTTAGAGGTCATTTCCAGCATTAAGAATTCTGTTTCTGTGCACAGAAAGGAATGTGAGCATCCCCATCTCCTCACCATCCCTTGTGAGTGATGGTGATCCTTGCACATGGAGAGCACCCTCCCTGGTGGCTCAGCTGGACAGGCCAGGTATTTTCTGGGGACAGCCACCTGCCCAAGCCACAGAAGACACCTGGGCCTTACTCTGTATTTTAGGTGTAGTCTGCCATGGCTATGTGTCCCCAGTACCATCATCTCACTGCCAGGGGAACACTGCCTGCCTGGTTACCCCCAAATGGATTATAAGAGCAGCTCCAGGCTCAGCTGCCACCAGTAAAGAGAAACTCTTCCAAAATAAACCCCTAGCATTTCTGAATTTTACTCAAACAGCACTTTATACTCCCCTAAGACCCCCTTCAAGCACCCCTCGGTGCACTAGGAGATAGAGCAGCAGGTAAGTCTATTCAAAGCCAGGACATGTTATCAGCCTTTTACCAGCTGGAACCGAGGCACACAAAGCTGAATGGCCTCCCACAATCTCACTGGGGAGCTGTGGAAAACCCAGCAGAAACTGAACATTGGTTTCCTTATTCCCATTCCGTTAGAGGAGTCCCACAAACAAACTCATGTGTGGCCTCCTATGCCTTTGTCAAAGCCCAAGGTATCACCATGGGGAGGATTTTACCCCACAGCAGAGCATCTGCCATGGCTCATTCTGTGAGTAGATAACACTGCTTGTGCTGTGCCTATGAAATATGCCTGGTTGAGATTGGGAAATATTAGACTTGCTAAAATATCAGAAGGAAATGTTGTCATTACCACAGGAAAGTTTCTTTGAGATGTTTATGAATTTTCCCTTGCCAGTAGGCAGCCTCAAATACCACCCCACCAAATTCAGTAAACATCTGCGTCTCTTTGAAGTTGCTGCAAAAATCTGCTCGTGAAATGCAGCACCGAGAAATTGCTGTTTTAATTAAAATGTTTTAGAGGGGAATTAAGGCCTTTGCAAAAATAATGACTAATAGAACGTGAAGTCCAATTAAGAGTCGGATGCAACTAACCTTCATTGTTTCAGGGAATCAAATTGAAAACAATAATAAAAAGGAATTCAACAAGCGTAGAGTCACAAATATTCTGCATTTCAGGGATATTCACAAGAGTACAGTGTATAGAAGGAAGATATCAGAGCTACTTATCCTGGCCAATGGAAAGCAGAGGTGTTTCAGTGCTGGAGTGAGTGGTCCTCATATCCTCACGGGAAAGCAGTAGTCATGCCATTCTCTGCATAATGTTAAAAGGTATTTATGTTAACAGAGAAGAAAATGAAAGTTCCTGCTTTTTGGCAGAAGTCTAGACAGAGACACTTCAGGAAATTTAAAAAAAAAAAAAAAAGAATATTTGTAAATGCATCAAAAATAAATTCAGATTTATGTCAGTGTTTCTTCAGATGTGTGAAATCNGCCAATGGAAAGCAGAGGTGTTTCAGTGCTGGAGTGAGTGGTCCTCATATCCTCACGGGAAAGCAGTAGTCATGCCATTCTCTGCATAATGTTAAAAGGTATTTATGTTAACAGAGAAGAAAATGAAAGTTCCTCTTTTTGGCAAAAAGTCTAGACAGAGACATTTCGGAAATTTTAAAAAAAAAAAAAAAGAATATTTGTAAATGCATCAAAAATAAATTCAGATTTATGTCAGTGTTTCTTCAGATGTGTGAAATCAAGTCGTGTAAATCTAAAATGTACAAGTTGGAAAAAAATACCAAAAAAGTAGCTACCATCTGCCTATTAATTCAGAAAATTTAGATTATGTGCTTCTGTCCAAAAATCTCTGGTAATAAAAAGCTCAGTGTGGTATGACTTGATATTGTTTTGAATATACTGTATGCCAGATTAAAAAAAACAAACCAAAACCTTGGAGGAAATCCACTCCTATGTCCAACATCAAGAGCAGCGTGATGTGCACCCATACTTGGCACTACACAGAGAAAGGAGCATGAAAAATTGCTGAGGGTGAAGCAGTTTATGATGAGTGATGCTGTTATCAGACCTATTGATTGACTATTAGCAGAGCTTGCAGCTGCTGCCAGTGGTGTACTGCTTAGATATTTTCCTATTATAAAATGATTAGTTACATTCCTAACTCTCACTTGCCACTTACCTGTTTCACTGGCTGGTCCAAATATAATTACAGATCATAGAGAAGTTGTGGAGGAGATAAACATACTTTGGCTTGGAAAGCACATCCATTCCATCTGAAGGTGCCAGGCTTTGTCTCCTCTTCAAGGGCAGGATGAATACTGTGGCCTAAAATGAGCTTCTCTTTTATCAATACCTCAGTCACATCCCAGTAAGCAGGGTTAAGAGCTTGCCTGACAAAGAAATGGGTCATGCTTCTTTGCTTGGTATTCTGGTTTTTTGTCAGAGAAAAATAGAAACACATTCCACAAATAATCTTTCAGGTAGACAGAAGGAGATGTGTGTACAGGGCAGTTGGTTTCAGGCTGTCAACACTTTTTCTAGTTCACTGGTTTGAATTCAGATCATAGGCCTGACACATATTTATGGTTTCTTCTCTCAGAGGCTCATACAGTCAAAGCACTTAACTTCACAAATATTTGTACTTTATAAAACCATGCTGCTCTGAGGAAAGAAACTGAATCCTCTGCTTTCCAGGCAGGAAACTGAAACTCATAAGATGTGAGACCTGCCCAAGGTGATGCTAAAAACCTGCAACGGACCCGGCAGTAGGACTGAGGGCTCCTGGATTTCAGGTCATGGCTGAGGACGGTTCATCTGTGATTCACATCAGTGATTCACACTCATTTCGCTGAGAGCAGACCCTGGCTTTGAGCTTGACTCACAGAGAGCAGAATTAGGAAGCCTGCAGCCAAATGTGGACAGTCATGTGCAAGCACCGACTGACCAGAGCTTGTGCATCTCCCTTCAGCTGGATTTTCAGGCCACTGATGCTTGGAAGATCACCACCAGGTCTGCTCCAACATCTTCTGCTCTCACGCAGAACCGATCCTGCCTTAGTTTGGTTTCATGGCTCCATAGCAGAAGCTGCTCTGAGCCTTTCAGATGAGAGCAGAGATAGAAAATGGCCATGCTTACCCTGACAGGCTGAAAAAAAATGACCAACAGTTCTTCTTTTAGAGGTCTTGATTTTTAGAGATATCTTCCTGAGAGAATGATTTTCATGTAAAAGCTGACTTCGAGGAGAGAAAGCCCACATTGCCTTCCACCAGGAAAATTACAAACTAGCCCATGAGGAGCACAAATAACTTGGTCTCACCTGAAAGTGTGAGCAGCACTGCCATGGGAGAGGCTGCAGAGCAACTAAGCAATGGGAAAGAAAAATTACTTTATTTATGACAAATATTCCTGTGTGGGCGATTTGGCAGATCTTTGCTAAACCTTTGACCTTTGTTTGATGTGTAACTCCTGTTTGCAGCTCATAAATGTGCAGAGGTCTTTCCCACCATCTAACAGACCTGGATATGCTGTCTCTTCATTCAACACTCATGGCTAGATTATTTTTGTTTTCCCACTATGAAGCAATTTGATCAAATTTGTTTGACCAGAAACAAAATACATGTTAAAGCATCAGGTTACTAACCTGTTTCCCATTATTTCTCATCTGTTTTATTTCTCAGATTACTGTCCTTGATTCAGCTAGATGTGAGGGCCAGGGGCCCACCTAGATATGAAGCAAACTACCCATAACCTAAAATATTGCTCGGGGGAATATGCAATTTCTTCCTCCCACCTGCCATTCCTCTTCATTTCCTGTTTCATTTCACTTTCATTTCATCTCATCCCCTCTCTTTCACAGCACTCAATTACATTCATCTGTCTCTATTAGCCTTGTATCACCACTACTGCCCCCCAGACTAAAGAATAGACCTCCTTCCAGGGAGCTGTCCCCACAACAACAGTGATTTATATGATTTTCTCTCTTTTCCTTTTTCCTGAGTACTTTGGAAGGCGAGATGCCAATCTGTGCCAGAAGCTCCCTGTATTTCACTGCCCAGACCAGCAATCCCCAGCTCAGGGCCACAGGGCCCCTCTCAGGTGTGCCCTGGGTACAAAGCAGGTGCTGCTGCCATTTGATTTGCAGTTAAGTGTCAGCCCCTCACCTTCCCTGAACCTGTTCTGTTTGTTGCTTTTCCCAAGGTCTCCTCTGCCTTGACCAGATCTGAGAACTCGACACCTCGGCTGTTGGGGGCTTGCCATCAGTTTAAGCCTCTGCAGGAGGGAAATTTATCACTATTGATTTGATTAGACTTTTTTTGGACTTGAAATAAAAAGTGAAGAACTGGCCAAGCTGCTGTGAAATGTGCAGTGTGGGATCCAAGCCTGCACTAGAATCGTTTACTTTGGAAAAGACCTCTAAGATCATCAAGTCTGGCCATTAACCCAGCACTGTCAAGTCCAGCACTAAACCATGTCTCTGAGCACCACATCTACATGGTTTCTGAGTACTTCCAGGGCTAATGATTCCACCACTTCTCTAGAAAGCCTGTTCCAATGCTTCTCCTGAGTTTTTTGGTTGGTTGGTTGATTGGGTTTTTGTTTGTTTGTTTGTTTGTTTTTTCCTGGTGCCCTTTCGATTACATTTTTTTCTCTGGAAGATTCTTCTATCTAGACTAGTAGAGCCCTCATGATGTCCCATGTAGAATTATCCAGAGTTTTTACAGATCTGACCCAAAGTCCCTAAAGCCTTTCTGATGTCTCACAGACACTGATATAGAGCAGAAAAAGAGATGGGAAATTATACAGGCTGAAGACAACGGTCTCTGTATCCTTCTCTGCTTGAAGAGAATACCCCCTGCAAATATATTTGAAATTAAACCTTTCCTGCCTTTCAAGCAGTCTGCAACCTGAAGAGCCTCAGTACTGAATTAATGCTGAAGATCAGCTAAAAATGTTTTAAAATTAAAAATGCACTTGGATGCTTGAATTCAAGCCCTTGGGCAAATCTTCCACCAGCTTTACTTCTCAAATAGGAGCTGATAGGTCACACTAAGACTCACTTAAATCTTAGTAATGGACGTAAGCAGGGAAGGAGACCTGTCATGAAGACGTGCCTGGCAGTGCTACCTCCGGGCACTCTACAACTTTTCTTTAATTCTGCCACGGGCAAGTTTATCATTTAGCACTGGATCCACAGTAGGCAGATTTGTGGCAGATTCCATCAACTTTCCCTGCTCTTAGTCTAGTCTGGATTTGACTGATGAGTGTGTGTGATAACAACGCAGCACAACAGTCCCAATGAGGAAGGCATTTCCACCTCAGCTGAATTCCCTGCTCTTTGAGCAGAGTGTGGTGGCACCTATACTCAAAGCTGCTCAAGAGGATGAGCCAGAATGTTTTTCCTCAGTAGCTTGGCTGTACCTCCCCATTTTATTTGGCCACCAGACCCTCAAAGTCACATTAACTAAGTAGCAACAAAGAAGTCTCACAGTCGATGTGCACCTCCCAGAGGAAGGTAAGCACTTCACTCATTTGGCTTCATTTTCTTCTTTGACTTCCAAAAATGCACAGTCTCAAAAGAGAACAATGACTGCATGGAAAACAAAGCAAAACAAATCATAGCAGTTGTTGGTATGTCCTAGAACTGCTTTCTCCTCATCCGGAATAGGAGTGAGGGAAGACTCATAAACGCAAGGACAGGGAAATTCTGGCACCCAAAACTATAAGACTCTTAAAAGCCTGAAGTGATATTTTCTGCTCATCTGTTCTGAGATGTGATTATTATATCACATTCTCAGTTAGCTTTTATACTCTCTCAGCACCTGATTTCTAAATGTTATTATAGCCTATCTCCCTTTCAGCTCATCTCTACTCTGTCTTTGTCCAAAGCAGAAAAATTTATACTCTGCTTACACAAAAGCCTATTCTTTTACTTGGCACACAAAACAAGACAGGGGATAAGAGCCTGTTTTATTCAGCAAAACTCATCATTTGCTTCACTGTTGGATTATAAACAGCATTGCAATCTACTCCCATAACTGAAACACCTTTTTTATATCAATTTTTCTTTTTACTATCATCAGACCACTTTGATTTGTTTACAGTTCTAGCTCATGTAACCTCTGTCTATTTCTCTGATTTGAGCAGAATTGAATGCAGTTTTCAAAGTAGTGTGCTCAATCTTACCATTTTCCCCTAAAGATGTTGTATCATCTCACCTGTGACTCCCACCCTGCAGTGCTCTTTCCAGCAGCGCCTCGTTACAGCCAACACCAGCATTGGGCAGCAAAAACTGAAACAGCCAACTCTGAAATGATAGTCCAGGTATTCATATATTTGACAAATTAAAATGCATGTTAGATTGTTTCATATTTTTGCTAGTCTTTATCCTTTAGGCACTGACCTCAAGGAGAACTTGGCAAAAAATTTCACCAATCCCCAGCAAGGCAAGGAGAACAATTGGGACGGGATCAAAACTGGAGTTACCCACACACATTGTACCTGCTGCCTAGGAAGATTTTCCAGGCTGGAGTTTCTGAATTCACCCCAAAAGATGGGCTAGTAAGGGTCAATACATGCTTTCTGCAGGTACCTCAGTTTCCCTCATCACTGGATCTGACCCACTGTATTTGCTGGTTCATAATGTTGCTTTGCCGCCCCACTGCTGACTTAAAAATTGATTTTTGTGTCTGCCCATTCCACATGATCTGTGAGAACCTGGAGTTAAAGATGTCCCTCAAAAGCTCTAAGAAGTGTCCCAATGGCTTTTCTCAACAATATCATCTCCACTGTGCATCCAATATCAATCTACAAAAAATACTTACAGTGGGACCACAATACATCCCCTTTTCCACCATGGAAAAAAGCTGCAAAGGAAAACAAGAGTGAAAATATTTCTTCCAGTCAGTGCTGTTGAAGACCCAGTGGCAAAATTAGGAAGCACAGCCTAAAGCTGTTAGAATGGTTTAACCCCAAAACTAGAACTTACAGAGTTGTCATTGATTTCAGGTCCTCCTGATCTTCCTTTAATATCTTCTTGGACACTGCAGCAACTCCACCTTTAAGCTCCTTCTGTAGCTCTACCGTTTGAAGCCTTGACAATCGAAAAGGAGCCCTAAAAACCAACTCACAGAAATGAGTGTAGGCCTGGCAGTCTGTTGCTGTCTCCATTTTACCTGCTGCCCTTCACACCCGACAGAAGTTTACCAGAACTGCCATGGGAAAGTTGTTCTTCCCAAATTGCTATATTTTAATAATTGAGGCCCTCATCCCTATCATCAGCCAGGCATTTCTGTAGTCCTCCTCAACCGCCAGCAGCCCTGTTTAAACTGATCTAATTAGTCCCTTGCAATCAAAGGCATTAGTTTGGGCCGAAGACTTGAAAAATGGGACTTCACAACTGGTAAAGTTCTTGATCAGGATTATTATAATTTTTCTCTAATCAAACCCAAAGTTTCCATAATGAGGATTTCTGGGAAGGTAGTGTCTATTACACAGGAAAACCAGCTGTTCACCATTAATTGACTCCATCCTTCTCAGGCACTCTTTTCACAGACACCTGGAATCAGGGTTTCTGAGCACATACAAGCCTAGCATTAAGTTAAATGAAAATTGAGGAACTGACCTGAAAGCAAAGATTACCAACCTTAACTTTCAATTTGTCAGGACCTTGCCATGATTTAAACACAGGCTGCTCTGCTGAAATACAGAGTTTCTACTTGCAGCTCTTGATTTTCTTCACTGCTCTACAATGCAGAGGTTAAATGTAACCTGTTGAAAACACCCTGGACACCTCTGAGAGAACTTTGCTCAGCAGTTAGTACTGAAACACCCTCAGTCACAGGGGAGCCCATCAAACATAACCTATAGAGAGTCACGGAAAATTAGGGTCGCAAAAATCCTCTACAATCATAATTTCCAACCATTAAGCCAAAACTGCCAGACCCATCACTAAAACATGTCTCTGAGTGTCACATCCAGGCGTTTTTTCAGCACTTCCAGGCCTGGTGATTCCACCACTTCCCTGGCAGCCCATTCCAATGTTTGCCCAGCATGAATGATACCAGCAATTCCTTTCCGAGTTTACCCAGGAGAGAGGCAAACCAGACTCCTAGCAGAAGCAAATTGGTATTAAAACCCTGTCTGGACAGCAGAAGATCCACATCTCACTCAAGACTTACATAGAAAGTGAGTTTATACAATGGCTGTGCTGATAATTTCCTTAGGTTTTAGAGAAATGAACAACTTTAACTTTACAGACTTCATGGTTGCTTGATCTCACTACAGTAAACAGCTCCATATTTTTCCTTTTCATGTTTTATCCTGAAGCAACAGAGCATTACATTAATTGACTTGTCTTATTAATTCAATAAGCTGCTTCCAAGATGAAATGCTTAGCTATGCTTGCTTGTTTTTGGCACTTTTTGGTTGTTGGAAGAAAAGCTTTAAGGCTAGAATTGCTCTGATGTTTTCCACAGTTCACTGAATAATTTTATGCACTACTGAAGATTTGCCACATTTGGAATTACTGCAAACTGCTACTTTTTCATCATATTATAATTTAATTCACACTTTTAGTATGATAAGAAAACATTTAACAGTTTGCATATTTGAGAAGTATATTTGTTCTACCATAAAGTTGTGGTTAAGAATTCATTATGGGTCACTCATTTTCTAGGATTTGTAATTTAGGCTTAAGATACATTTAGAAGATTAAAGATGACATAGAAGCCACCCCATTCAAATGAATTATATGCAAGAAATCCAGAGAGAAAAAATTGACCTTGCTGTAAATATAGGGCAAAAATAATTTATTGCGTGCTTGAGTGAGATTGAGAAATTTTTACTATTTCAGCAAGATATTGGAGGGGAGGTGAAACTATTTTAAACGTTAAAAAACAAAATCCCGACATTCCTTAAGGGGAAAATATTCATGTAACTATGTGGACTCCAGATTTCAATTTCTTTAGGAGACGTGAACTCTTGGTTTGCCTTTCAGCTGGTGAAAATGCTGAATTTTTTTTTTTTTCTTCTGTACTTAGTAAAAAATGAAATTTCTCTTGTTCAAGGAGTCTGGCCAGGGGCTGGCAATGCACTTTCTTTTTGATCCATCACCCAAGGTTGTGCCTGCTCAGGAAGGGTCATTCCTCTTGTTAGGATCACCCTCAGTAGCCATCATTGGTGTCCCTTAACCTCTCTGTGTCCTTTGGAGGGTCCTGTCACACCATGGGATGCTGCCCTAGACATAAATATCCCTCTCCATTTTATTTCTTGGACTTGGAGTGGAACCTCACAGTGAAGTCCCTAAGGTGAGGTCTCTGCAGAGTGACTGTGAATATTCTCCCTCTGCCTTCTCACTGCCAGGACCTGTGGGACCTCCACCCTCCCTGCTGGGGAAATGGACTGAGTGAGAGAGCCCCTGACAAAGCTCCTGGAGGAAGTGCTACAAAAGGAGTCAATCCCTGGAAAAACACTTCAGCTGTTCCTGCTCCTGGGGGTAGAAAGGCACGGCTGAAAAAAAATTGTCCTTTACACTCCTTCTCACCCCAGAGCCAGGCACAATCCCTGCTGCAGCAAACCCAGTCTGGTAATCACACGATTTTGAGTTAAAGACTTTGCTTGCAGCGAGGTCCTGTTTTTAAATGAAGGTTATTGATCAAGTTTCTGGCCTTAAGAAAAGAAATCAAGACATAATTTATGCTCAGAGTGACCTGTAGGTGTTTGCACAACAATTAATACCCACAGTTATGGTAATGCAGCTGGACACAAGGCAATTGATCTTTTCCTTGAAACTTTTTACCCTTACAGCCACTACCTCTAACTCCTCATTATGTGTCCCCATACTCATTGCATTTCAAAATTATCACACTAAGCAAAGCCCAATGCACTGTTTAAATGAGTAAGGAACATCTGGTGAGCTGAGACTACTGGGACTCCACGGACAGATAAAGTTGTAGCACTTTTCCTCCGTATATGGAAATGCATTGTAAATTAAATCTGCAAAACGTCTGAAAAGGCACAGGTCGGAAAGGAGGTGGAGAAGAACCATCATTTGTGCCAAGGTCAAATTCCATGCAGCTTAGCTTAAAGCCAGTGTATTTTTATGCATTCAGTCACAAAGCTTTGTACTGCTCACTCATTATTTTGTATCTTAACGGTTTTCTAAAGGTGTTTGGGACATCCTACTTTGGCCATGGCAAAATAAGTGCCAAATATACTATAAAACTCACAAATCTTGTTACTGTGAAAATATTTCTCTCACGTATTATTTTTCCTTCTTTCATTTGCTTTAAAGAAATGTGGGATCAAACTGATATCTCAACCCAAAGCTGCCTGAGACTGAACCACTGTCTGCTGTTCTACCTTGGTTTAAAAAAAAAAAAAAAAGCAAAAACAAGTTGTGCAGTCAACCATCTGCCATGAGACATAAATGTCTTGTAATAGCAATGAGCCAAGAGCCATGAACCACTTAGCCTGAGGGAGAAGATGTTTCAGCAGGGTGAGCAGCAAGGAAGCCCTCAAAGAGAGGTGACGCTCCCATTCAGCTCCAGCTGCCGCTGTGTTGGAGGCCAGCTCTCCCCAGCCTGCAGAATTCCCACCCAGCCCAACAGCTCCTGCTGTATCGCCTCTTCACCTTCGCATTCACGTAGAGAGGTTGAGCCCTTGGGAAGACAGGAGCCACTTTTGTTAGTGCTGCTCTGTGGTCAGGGATCCCACACAGCCCCCTGTGACTGTACCTGGCGTTTATCACCACCTCCAGGACACCCCTGACCTGCTGCCACCGACTGTGACACAGAGCAGGAGCGCTCCTATGTTGGTAGGCCAAAGTTCCCTGCAGGAAGCAAGCACAGTGTTTTAAAGGCTGGTGGGACCATGGTTTTGTTGATCAGAGCTTCTCCAGGAGGTGGTGCCACAGATGTGCCAGTCTCTATTGTTCCTGCTTTTTTCCCACCCCACATGAGGGGTTGCAGGACCTTCATGCACATTTTGGCTTTTGTTTTTGCATCACAAAGGAGTAAAAGAGAACTGGGTGAGCACCACCTCCCTCTCTGAAAGAAATTTTACCCCTCTTTTCTCCTGAAAGCATTAAAACACCCTTTATTCCATGTGCATTTGTCAGGACTACTCTTACACGGCTTCTAACCACAGCCCCAATGTGAAACCTGACATTAATATGAACCAGTAGGACTTTCCAACTGTTTACTCTGGAACAGAGGTAATAACAAAAGACAAGCAGTTTTCAACAAAAGGTAGGGTTAGCTCATGTCACAGCAGCTGAGGAGTATCCTTTGAAAACCCCAATGGAAGTATTTAAGAAAACACCTTCCAGAAAAATCCCCGCTCTTGTTACCGTCTCAGGAAGAAGCAGCAGGAACATGACACCTCAGCCTTGGTGGTGTAATAATTGCACTGAGAGCATGGCAAGGTTGAGTGCTAATTGTTCTTTGGGTGATCAGTGATATCCCCAGCTGGCTGCAAAGGCAGATGTTGAAAGGAGAAAAACAATTCTTTGGATTTCTCCTTTCAAGAAATCATTTAAACAGAGGCATGAATGAAGGAGTGTCAGGACTGAGTCTGCAGATGGCTCCAATGTCAGGGAACATTTCTCAGAAAGCCAATAAGGATGGGGCTGTCTCCTGCTTTCCCAGGCTGTATAACATCACCTTGGTGAGTGTTTTCAGCTCACACAATGGATGCATGGGCCCTGGGAGAGCAGCATGGCTCCTCTGCTGTTCCTCCAGCCTTAACAGGGAATGGCACCCAAGGCTTTGACTGCATCACCCCTCTGACTGCCCCAGCCTCTTCTTCACACTCTCCCCATTATGCCCCTGAGGCTCATCAATTTGGCTGATCCTTTTCTGGACCTGTCCATCCATCCCCAGAGCTCCCACACTGGGATGTACCAGAACATCACTGCCCTGTGTGCAAATTAATTGCCTTTCAAATTGGGTCTCATTCACAAGGTTCCCATAGCCCTGATTTTGGAGGACATGAACAGCCCCACACCAGCTGCATCTCCCACTCTCATATTGGGTAATCCATACCCAGGGGCCCCTCAAACTTCTTCCTTCAAAACCACAAGCTCCCAGCCCAACCCTTCCATTTGCTGCTGTATCTAGGGATATATTATTTCTAACTTAGTAGCCCAAAATCCATCTGAGAATTTGGCTTTGATTTCCCTCAAAAAAAAATTACTTCAACATCTGGTCTTGACCTACCCAGAATGCAGGTCTGTGATCCACCCCTTTGAGCAGGGCTCACTGTGGCTGAAGAGAGAAGAGGAAGATGCCCCACATCTGGACAAAACACATCTGCTGCCTCAGAGAGGTCTGACACTCACTTGGTATCAGCTGAAGGCCATGAAAGATGGTGGAGAATCACTCCTGGAGTTCCCTTGTAAGAGATTATCTGGCACAGCTGATAATAATCAATGCCCAAGGGCAATGTGACTGGTATTAACGTAGCCACCCTCTCAATGCCATGAAAAATAATTCCACCCTTGGTATATTCCTAGAAAAAGGGAAAAAAGCCAGAAACAAAGTGCTTTAAAACCTGCATTTGTCAGACTGATCCTGTTTAATTAAACAGGAAATTGCAGGGCAACTGAATCAATCTTTACAAAGAAAAGCTGTTTCTCTGTTTACAGAAGAGAAACTTGTGGTGATTCATCTTAAAGAATGTAATTGCCTAATGATTAATAGTGACCAAAGATAGGAGGAAATGAGAAGCAGGAGTGACTTCTCTTGGTGTGTGAAGCATGGCAGAGCTATATACCCCTGCCACAGGGAGCATTAAACAAGAAAAATTTCCTGGTTTATACTAGGAACCTGCTATTCTTCCTCTAGTTTCTTCTTTTGATACAGAAGTTATCACCACTGGAGAAATCCAGATATGCTATTGGATATTAGGAGATTTAGGTCCAGATATAAATTTGTTTTTTTTCTTTTCTGCCCATGGTAATTCAAAATCAGATTTTCATCTTCCTTCCCATACCTTCCATGGCAGTCTGCCATGGAAACCAGTGGGCTTCCCAACTGCATTGTACCTTGGTGAACACCACAATGAAGTATCCCAAATATTTCTGCAGTCCTGTCCTTGGAGGTTTCATCCTGGCTCTGGATCCTGCCCTGGCTGCAGGACATGTGAGGTAGAGGCAGGAACTGAACCCAGATTAGCTGCATCTCAGTGTCCCAAATGCTAAATACCACTTTCCAATCCAAAGGGTGGCTGCTCATAGCTTTCCAAGAGATAAATCAAATTTGCTGGTAACTAATTATGGCTTATAAATGGGGCTTAGAAATGTGTGTTTCTCACACAGAATAACAGATGCTGTGACTGCAGAGTTCTGGCAGGACAGTGAGACAACCCCCCGACCTCCACAACCCAATTTAACAATTGATCAACACCCTTGAATTTAAACAGGAAACGGATGGTGCCAGCACCTCTGCAGGGAAGGCATCACCAGCAACTTGGCAGAGGAGCAGCACACCCTGGGCTGCTGAGCAGGGAGCAGGGCATCCCAAACAGCACAGGGAGGAGGGGTCTGCTCAGCCATAACTCTGACTGCAAGCACACAGCCTCTCTTGTGTGGGATTTGAGAGCTTGGCAAGTCACGACTCAATTCTAGAGCACTTGATGTTGTCATCAACAACATCCTCGGCAGCCACATCCAGAAATGCCACTGCAGCCCGGCACAGAAGGACCATTCATGCCACCTCTCTCACCTCACCAAGCAGATTTAACAAACGGAAACAATTTCTGTTCACCTGGAACAGGTGAACGTGAGGATAATACTCTAACATTTTACAGAGCCATAGCTTTTTGATTGCTTATGAGGAGAGGCAGAGTTCTCACAAACCAGTTAAGAAGCCCTCAGTAGTGAAACCTCATGTTTTAAGAAAATTAGGTTTATTATTACCTTGATAGGTATATTATTACTCTAAAGTAATAAAATGTTATTAATTAATAATAAACTATTACTTAATCATGCATTATTACTCTAAAGGTGGCTTGCACTGAGATTAAGGTTTGAAAGGCCTGTAACACTTCTGAAAGAGGTGTCTTCAACTTGGCCAGAGTGTAAGAGAACCAATTTTACAAGTGTTTCACTATTTTTCTGTTGTAGCTGAACCGAGGCAACATTCTGCTTGTTTTCTCAGCTCAGTCAAGATTCATCTGCACCTCCAGTGGGACTGTTCTGACCCTGATAGTTCATGCCCTCTCCCAGCAAAGGTGTTTTGCCAGCATTTCAGTGCCTTACGCTAAAGCACCGTGTTATTCTCTCAGCTACACAATTTTTCCCCATTTCCTTTAAACGACTCGAGGAAAATCTGCTCTCAGTATCTTGCAGAAAGGAATCTGTCAGGCTTTAACCCATAACCTTTTTCTGCTTTACTGACCTAAAATTCTCTTGCCTGTAAGGCAGATTCACATTTTAGAGCATCTATCTCCATAATTTAGGGAAGGTCATAAAGCATTGTCCAAGCATATCCACTCTGTTTTCCTGTAGATCATTTACTGATTTTCTATAGGCACCATCCCAGTTACCTGTTTGACAAGTGCTGTCATTCCTAAGCCTCCATATGAAGTAACCCATCTAGACGAATATCCACAGATGGCAGTATAAATTCCCTCTTAAATCCTAACCATTGTAATTACTCAATCCTAAATACTCTCATTTCTTCCTCTTTAGGGTCCAAAAATATCTAGCACATGAGGATCTCACAGCCACCCTCGCTGATCCCCTGCCACCACTTAATTGAATTATAACACCATAAATAATCTGGAGGCTATCTCAGAGGCACCCCACACAATTTTCAGGGATGTTGCCTGGTGGGTGACCTATTTGGAGAGGTACAGACAGATTTCTCAGGATTTTCTTCAAGCTGATTATCTCCATATTCCCTGATGGGCCTTTGTTGCAAAAGAATTAAAAAAAAAANAAAAAAAAAAAAAAAGCTATTTAATTTATTAACAGCTAGTCCCAAACCAAATTCCCACAGTGGAGAAACACTGAGCAGATAAACCTAAACTTCTGGAACTGAGAATGTCAGGACAGCACAGTGTTTTAAAATGGGGAAGAAAATTTTGCAGCTAAAGACCATCTTCAGGCAATGCGTGGATTATGCAGGGATGAGGCACTTAGTGCCAAGTACCTCCTGGCATTCACAAACATAATCTCCACAAAAAGAAGATTTCCACCACAAAGAGATGTTTCAGTATACAGCCAGAAACAAGGTTGCTTATTTGCATTAAATGTTCCAAGGTCATTAAGGCTAATCTACCGGCAGCAGTGGGTCTGCACTTCAGGTAGATGGAGTACTTGTGCTGTATTGTAGCCCTGCATCCTCTCAGCACAAGGTATTCAGAAATTTGCTCTTCTCTTCGCTTGCCCAGCTGCTCTAGGGACACTGCCACACTTGTCAGACAATAGATGTGGGAAGGGAGCAGTTCACATCCCAACCACACACCCACGAGTGCTGTTGTGTTAAACAGAGCTCTGCAGAGCAGGCCTGCACTACCCTCATCTCCTTTTGTTATCAGCCTCTGCCGGTCTGCACCAGCTGGGGGCTGCAGCTGACACACCTGAGGGATGGGGTGCCTCCAAAAGGATCTGGACTGGCTCAAGGAGGGCCCAGGTGAACTCACGAGGTTCAACAAGGCCAAGAGCAAGGTCCTGTGTCTTTGTCACTACAGGCTGGGGGATGAATGGGTTGGGAGCAGCCCTGCAATAATTTGTCTCTCTTCAACATGACCAACTTGAACCACAATAAGACATGCCATAACCTGAGTGCATTTCCACTAATTCCATGTAACACATCTCCTGAGACCTTACACATCTGATATGGTTACAGAGCAGGTTAGAACCCTCCCAGGCATGGTGCTGCCTCCCAGGGACACTGTCCAGCACCAGCAGTGCTTTGCTTAACCATACACACCCGTGGGGCAGCTCTGCCATGGACCCACTGTGTTCTCCAGATCCTTCCTCTTGCATTGCTCCTACCTGTCCTCTCATGTGGATCCAGCAGGAAGGGATGCTCCTGGGATTGCAGTGATGTGGTGGCTCTGGTTGCCATGACACGTAGCTGAGGGGTTTGGTTTTCCCTCTCCTTTCTCCCTGTCCCTGAGCTCATCTGCCTCTGTGAGTGCCCCACTCCTGGATGCAGGGATGTGTGCCTGTGCTGCCAGAGGATCAGAGAGCTGTTGAGACTCAGTGCTTTTCCCAGCCCCTCTGCTGCTCTCTGTGTGCTTTTGTGTAACCAGAAGCCATTGAAGCCTGATGTATTAATATATAATCCCTACTTTGGGAAGCAGCAAGGTCTCCCCTCCTGCTGCTCACAGAGTAGTGTTACATCTTCCCTGCTTCCCAAGGAGGGGTTGGGGGAAAAAAGCCAAGGCTTAGGAAGGAGTCTGCTTTTTTTGCCTTCCCATCAAGCACGGCTCTCTGCATGTGTGAGGTCTCACAAGGGGTGTGAGCCAAGCCTTATCCTCATCCCAACCTTCAATTAAGGAAAGAGTGAGCAGCGAGCCTCGGCGAGTGCCAGAACTACACCAAAGCCCAGAGCTGTCCGCAGCAAGTTCCCAGGAGCTCTCTGCTGATACTCAGAAAACAAGGGCAAACAAACCCATAAAGGACCCCTGAGCCCAAATTTCTGATTAAATAATACTAAAGTTCAGGTAATCCAAACTGCTGCATGCTGAGGAACCTGGAAGGTGAGCAGTCTCTGGGAAGCCTCAGATGCAAGAGGGTCCCTTCTCTCAGACAGGAGATAAGAAGAGGAACTCCTGCAGGAACAGCTGTTTGGGGCCAGAGAAGGCATCCAAACAGAGAACACTCAGAAGACAGTCTGCAGCAGCAACACCCAGTGCTCATCCTCCCCAGCATCTAATGGGCTCCATTTCACCACTTTGAGTGACTTTCTGCTAACTTTCTCAGAGGTTTTACCCAGCCCGGAGGTAAATGCCACACCAAATCAGGATTTGCAACAGACCAAAACCTTCTTTCCAAAGGTTTAGGAAACTTCTGAGGTATGGCTGAGACTCAGTAGAGAGATGACCTGCACCGAGAGAAGATGTTTTCAAGTGTAAATTCCACATATTCAATTATCATTCACCCAGTGCTGAGCCACGTGATGGATGGGAGGGACAGGGGGATGCACAGTGCTCTGGGTACCTGTCTGGCTTTACCTCTTTGGAGTAGGGAAATCCCAACTCTGCCTCTGTGTTCTGCATTCCCCCCTGAATTCCCACAGCAACAGGGTCAGACACCTCTGTCTCATAAAGGAGAATTACACTATGTTACCAATTTAAAAATACACTCATCCTGTTAAAGAAAGTAAGTAAACACCCTCCACTGAGTGATTGATGTGTTGGGAAGTTACACAGCCTAATGAAGAGCTCTATGAGCTGTTGGCATTATTGCATTTGCTGTGACCCTAAAAAGGAATAGCTCCAGTTGTCTTTGGAGTACAGCTTTGTATGTTCTTGGATTTCTAATACTAACAGGAGCACAAAATCCGGCGCTGATTAAAATCATAGAAGCTTTTGCTTCTACACCAAGGAAAGAGTGAGGATGGATTGTATTATAGGCATTTTGACAGGAAAAATATTTGCTTTCACAGAGGGAGATACAATGTGTCAGTCCTCTAGTCAGAGAGCAGACAGGCAGGCTTCTACTCCAGCACCATTTCAGCATAGTCTGGTTTGACTCTATTACACATTTCACAGCCCGTGAGCCCAGGCCCTGGGCAAACAGCTCCAGGGGCCCCTTTGCAGATCCTCTGGTGCAAATGGAATGGGTCAGACAGGGCAGAGCGGGCAGGATTGCAAGTTTAAAAAGGTCTGTGCTGGCAGCATGGCCCAGGAAGAGCTCATCCACCATGGGCAGCTCATGAGCCACACACGGGGCTGCTCTGGGGGCTGTGCAGCAGCAGGGACTGTGCAGGATGCCCTCAATTGCCCTGATACCATCTCCATGGTGTCCCACAGGGAAAAAAGGGGATGGTTAGAGTTTCCCACACTGCCAGCCCCTTGAGCATCTGTAGCCCAATTTCCTGACATATTTCTCATTCCATAATCAGCAAAACTTGTTGGGTTTGTGACTCAAATTACCAGGAATTTCTCTGTGCAGCCATGTGTGCTACCCAGGCCTACATGGGTTACTCTTACTTCAGGTTACTCAACCTCCCTGGTCTAAGAACATTTAGCAACAGGGTTGCTGTGAAAACAGAATCAGCAAAACCCGTTTCAGAGACAGCAGCAAATTGCAATTGTATTTCCATTTCTGTAGAGAGGCTGAGGGTGGTTATTGTGCACCTAACATCAATATTCAACTATAGGTGACTAATTATACCAGAAATGAAACAAAGTCAATACATTTCCAACTTCATTGGCTTCCAGTTGGGACTTTACTAAACAAAAAAGAAGAAAAATAAAGATGAAGCTTGTCTGTTTGAGATTGAACTAGAAGATTTAAATGCACATTTTCAGACTTTATACCATTCTTTCATATTTAATCTTTCTTTTCCCAGTGTTTTTATAAGCTTCCAAGTGATGACAATGCCTGAGTCTTAAGATACTCATTTGTTTGGGAAAATATGTGAGAAGATTTCAGGAAAGAGAAAGTTAGGTTTCTCCTAGAGAAGAAGAATACAATGTTATAATTAAATATATTTAAATTAAGAGTGTCTGGCAAAGCATATTTCTGCTGTTGTTGAGAACATGATGGTGCTTTTCCCTCTTTTGTTATATTATCTAGAAAATTAATTATTTCCCTTATCCATTGTTTCTAACAAAATGTTTTTGTTTCTATCAATATGAAATGTCAGACTGAAGCACACAGCTATTTGCTTTGGAGTAAGCACAATATTACCCACAGCTCCATTCAAAGCACCCAGGAACATAATAGTGTTAACTATAATTAGATTATTTTCCAGAGAGTTAGAAAGATTCATTTTAGAGAAGGGGGTTTCATAAGGAAACAGAAAGACTCACTTTATCAAATAACTCTGCACAAAATAATTTTGGAGCATTAACTCCCTTTTGTGCCTTGACTTTAATTATTGTCTTTTTGGTTTGGTAATGCACAAATTCCAATTATCTCATTTTAAAAACATAATAGATGACTCAACAGACAAATGTGTTTTTCAGAGGACAGAATTATCTTATCCCACTGCCACTCCAAACCTCCTGTGCCCAGAGCTCATATTACAGCTACTCTCAAGGACCACCCCTTACCTTTGGCATGGCCCAGTACCACCAGATGCAGATTTCCTCCACGAAGTTTCCTCCTTTCCATGCCATGCATGGCATCCTGGCCAGCACCTCTCAGGGGCCAGCATCTCCCTCCTTCCCTGGACAAGGATAGCACAACACTCTTGCTAAAACAGCAAGAGGCTGCAGGCTTAAAAACATCTGATGAGACATTACAAAGGTGCATTTTCCTGACACAAAACAGGCAGGCCATCACAAGAAATCATATCATAAATTTCATCAGTTATTTCTGAGCAAGCAGGGGATCATGGCTTAAATTCTTTTATTCCAGGAAGCCTCTGTAATTGTTTGTTGTGTTTTCCTACACCTGAGATCTGTGTCCTAATGGATTTTTCGTGGACAACTCATCTGGCACCTGGATCAGAGACTGAAGCCTCTATTGACCTGTTTGGTAGGAAGTCAGTGCTGATCATCATTGTATCTGACAAGGTTTTAGAAAACCCAGATAAACAGAAGCTGATAAACTACTTGCTGCTATATACCTGGCACTTTTGGACATACAGGATTTATAGTGGCTGTTTCATTTCCAGTTTTCTTGGAAATTAGAAGAAACTCAGGAAAACTTGATGTGTAAGAATTAACACAACTTCAGCACTAAATTGAAGGACTCTGCACAGCCCAATGGCCATTTTGCTGTGGAAGCAAATCCTTTATTTGTGAACTATAATTATTTCCAGTCGAAAGGCCTTTTAATTTTCAAAAATCCCTAAGATAATGGGAATGGGTACCAATGGTAAACCCCATCACTGTGGTTCTGCACAGCTGGTCTGGAAAGTAAGATTTAAGCACTGGTGTGCTTCATTGGACATTGTAGCTGAAACAAATTCCTCAGTATTGGCCTGGGTCCCCAAATAATTACCTTTTCTGTTCTTCTCTACCCTCATGTGTTTTAACTCTCCATGAAAACTGAAAGGATCAATCTCACGCCTTTATGGCTTGCAGGAAGGAATTTTTAAGAGGAAAAACACTAACTATTGAGGCCTAGAGTTGTGCATCCAGCTGGGTGGCTCCTGAGCATAACCACAGGCACAAAAAGGGAGAGGATATTTCAAAATCTTTAAATCAGACCAGAAGATAAAACTAAGTCTAAACCAGGAATTAATTTGAGAAACTCATCAACACGCTTGACCTCTGGCACAGATGAGTGTCGTTTTTGCAAGGTCTCTGGGGAAAAGGTTGCATCTGCCCATGTGGATTAGCACATCTCTATTAGGCTGTCGTGGGCTACACCACCAACTACTACTGGAACATCTCTCAGTTCTCTCTGTTCAAAGGGCTGAGGAAATTGGTGACAAACCTGGCTAGAAAAGGCCCCTCTTTTGGGAAGGGTATTCAGTGGTATCTACTGACATATTTCATGCTCTTCCCTGGCAGTGACATTGCCCACAGCAGAGGAACCTGCCCCAAGCCATGGGACCAGCACTGAGTGCCATCTCACTGGATTATATGGGCAACTTTGCCTGTAGCCCAGGCTGCTCCTGGAGGTCTTCCATTCACAATGGACAAAGCCCAAATCAGCTTGCCCTGCAGGACTTCTGCCCAAGCTTTTGTGGCTGCAGACATGTGAGCAAATCTGCATCAGAGAGAGCTGAGAGCAGCAGGAACTGTAATGATACTGCTGGCAGCGAGCTAAATTTCATGTATCAGCACTGGGACTTCACAGTGGCACTGGCATGGAAATTGGATTAGTAGCTTCAACTAAACAGAGCTTAAGCTCTGTTTAAAAGATAAAGTCAGTGGGAGGTTCTGGTTGACCTCAGTGGGCTTTGGATCAGCTCTCAGGAAGAATAAGACTGAACTAGACTGTGTTACTGCAAAATGTTTTTCCTAGAAGACTTCCTTGCCCGTGACAGAAGTGTTTCTGGTGAACAGCTTTCTAATGGAGAGCCTGGGGTACTGGGAGGATTGTCTGGCTGTTTTTTGATGGCAGATTCTTGAGCTGCTCTTGAAAGCAAATGCTAGACAGGGAGCAGACAGTTTGGTCTAGACCAAACTTCCTTTTACTGTAACCTAGACAACCCTAGGTGTAATTAACGACATTTTCTCAGATTTGTCCATCTTGAAGTCTCTAGATAGGACCTTAAGAGAGTGGAGAGCTGGAGGGTTTTTGTGAGCACTAAGCAAATTCTCCTCTCTGCTTCTTCTACCCTTGCTGTCAAAGCAGAACATGATGGCACTTGAGATGAACAAATGGAAACTGCCACCTAAACTTCTGGACAGCTACTTCTTTTCAGAAAAAGAAATAAATACAGTGAATATATTAATTTGAACCTTGACTTTCATTCTCCAAACATATTAATTAATTGGGGGGAACAAATATGTTTTATGGGTACCAGATACCCTCACTACTCACACTATACAGAAATGAAAGACATGGTCCAAATGGTCCAAAGCCTGCCATTAAATGGTTCTCGTGATTGCTTGTTGTTAGAAGGGAGCTGCAGCTATGCTAATACAGTGTGCTCTCTACAACAACCCTGTAATTGGGACAAGGCAGCCACAAAGCCTCCTGCAGCTGGCAGGAATTTGACTGTTCTCTTCAGCTTTAATCATGGCTTTTAAAGCAGATCAGTAACAGCAACAATTAGCCTTTTAGATTGGTCACAGAAATTACCATTTTTAAAATATGGTGACTCTGCAGGCACAAACTCAAAAGCTCTGAGCTCTGCATAAAAAAAGCAGCAGCACACTCTGACTTGTTTGTCACTTGTTTGGTTGCTCCTTTGTTTCTGCAGAACTGTGGTTCTAAAAGGCAGAAAGGAACTTGTAGAGATTCCCAAGAGGAAATAACTTAAGCCACCTCCTTTTCCTCAGTAAAACCACCCTTCAAGACAGCTTCTGCTCTGAAGGAGTGCCTGGCACTCCGGCTGTGTTGAGGAAAGGGAAGCATGGCCATGTGCTGGCTGATGCCTGAAAAGGTTGCTGGCTCTTACTCAGCGGAAAAACTTTGAATCTTACTTAGTAGGAAAGGATTGAAACAAAGCCGTTTGGAATGGAGACATGAGAGAACGAAGAGGTGAACTAAACAGGAAAATGTTCATTCCAGCAAAGCTCCCTGAAGATGCCCGTGGAGAGGATATGGAAAGCAGTGTAAGATTAGGAACAGGCACCTCATTAGAGCAGCTGGTTGGGCGTGTGGGTTGCTGTTGAGAGGGTCTTTCAGTGCACCTCTACAAACAGCAGCAGTCAGCCTGACGAGGCTGGCAAGAGCTTGTTTGGCTCATATCTGCCTCTGCTAAGCCACTCAGAAGTTTCTGTCTGCACAGCAAGGTTACTCGGTGACCCTCACATCTTTTGTGAACCCTCTGTGTTAGCCACACGAGCCCTGGCATACAAAACTGGGCATCCCTATCTAAGATCTCTCTCCCTGCTCTGTGTGGGATTACAAACGCCTCATTCCTTCTTGGAGGGTTTGCCAGCACAGCAACACAAAGGAGCCTTTTCAAGTACAGATCTGGCCTTTATGCCTCAGGGCTTAATTCTCTGATGCTAGGACTGCTTTGTACCACTCTGGCTTACAGAGTCTTTAAAGTACAAGTGTAAGTGCACTTGGATGTGTCTCCATGTCAGGTGGTAACAGAATGTTTCTTGCCTACCTCAAAGAGTGACGGAGCGGTGTTATCAACCAACACTTCCACAGGGCTTTGATTTCCCTCAAAAAAGCACTTTAACATTGACACTCCTGGCTCGGTGTTACTGAAGCCTGCTGCAAACCCCACGCGAGATCTCCACAGCAGCACGTCCCTGTCACACTGGTGTGCCAGTTACTGGCCAGCTTCTTTATTCCCAAAACTTCATCACCTGTCTCACAAGCTGCTCGTGCTTCCGGCAGCAGAGGATTTGGAAATGAGACATGGCAGTTGGATCTCTGTGGAAGACATGAGCAGCCCACAGTCTGCTGTGTGTTGCCCTACTTCTGTGAAAACAATAGAAAGATGATCTTCCCTGAACCAAGTTCTCCAAGCAATGCAATTATAAAATGGCCAAAGGATAAAATCTGTACATATAACAAATACCAGCAAAACGTGCAGCCCATGCAGCATATCCATAAAAAATTCTGATATTTCCTTGCATTATTTCTGTCACAAAAATGGCCAATTTATAAAATCTTCATTTTTCAACACCATAATTTGTCTTTTTCTATACTCACTATAGACCCAGGAAGAAAAGAGTTGAAGCCTCAATTACAGGAGGCTTACAATGAAGTAAAGGAAAATCAGCTTTATGGAGCAATCCTGCATGATGAATAACACGTGGAGCTTAGGCTGAGCCTTTCATCTCCGTGGGCTGCAGGACATGTGGACAGCAGTGCAAAGTACCTACTTTGTACTTCAAGCCTGTCATTCACTACATCCGCTCAATCAAATGGCATTGAAAGGTGGAAATGCTGATTTTGTCCATGATGGCTGATAATGGGTTTAACACCTCCCTGGGAAAGTGCAGTAGGAATTGGCAGGAATATAAACCTTACATTTCCTGAGGTTACACTTTGCTTTTAAAATGGGACTTTGTGCTGCTGTAAATAGGGTGAATGCTGAGCCAGAGGCATCATTAAGGTTTGCATGCTCTACGCTGCCCATTACTACACTTGTCTACATCAAAATCTGCACATAGCAGACACAGCAGGAGTCTGATAAACCAAACTGTTTCTGAATGCAGTTTAACCGTTGGGCATTCAATTATTCTCATTTCATGAAGTTAATCATTGAGGCCATGTGCCTTAACAGTAAACTGAAAGGTACCTTCACCAAGGACAAATGCTATTGGAATAACTGTGTATGATTCCTATTAGGAATAGTAAGGCAAAGGATAATGTGTTTATTTCAAATGCCAAAATGGGCTGCATTTCCATAACTCTGAGAGTCCAGAAAGCACCTTTTTTTTTTTTTTTTTTTAATGGATTTGTAATAATGGACACTGGGATGGAGCACGAGCAAATGACTTTGTGTTAGCCTTGCCCAGCTGTCCCTCCTCCTCCCCACTCACCAATTCCTAAATATCACATTTGAGGCACACATCCTCTTCACTCCACGTCTTTCTCCTCATCCTGTGCTATCTCCTAGAAATGCCAGCACCAAGCACTGATGGGAGCATTTTAACAGCAAATTCAGGAACACTTGCCTGTAACAAGAGCAGAGCCTTATTCAGAGCTGTATGGCCCTCGTGGATGTGAGTTGCTGAAAATGTATCAAGTGGGTGCTGTTGCCTTGATGTTCTCTTTTTATGCCATTCAACAAAATGTGCTTATTTAGATTCATAATTCCTGTCCTTGGGAAAATGAACAGCTTTTTTCCATCCTTCCCATGCTGAAATGGAATGGAAAACATCTTAAAAAGCTGTATTTTTTGCTTTCAGGAATTAAATAATATAAGTTGGTACAACTGTCCTCGCTGACCCACACAAGGTGAAGTTCTGTGACTCGTTTAGCAGGTTCTGTTTGTGTTGCACAGAGGACATGTGGCTCACAGAGCACAGAGGCTGTGGTGTTTGGTGGGAAATTATATCCTCTGGATCATCAAGACCTCCTAAGTATGTTTTCTTTATCATGATTCAGGTTTGATGCAGTCCTTGTCTAAATTTCACAAAGTTCTCTTCTCAAAAATCTTCCCCCCTCCACCCCCCCCCAAGAAATAACTGATTAAAAATTTAACATCTTGTGAAAAATTCAAGAAAAACTGTTCCTTATAATTAAAATTTTAATTGATATCTGCTTGAATACGTTATCCCGTTCATTACTGAAATTCTATTCTTGCTAAGCTTTTTTATTAAAAAAATGCAGGGTTTCATTAAAAGAAATGTGACAGGTCTGAATGTATTCAACTGAAAATTATTTTGCATAATGAATTGTGTGGCATTCAAGCCAACCTCATTGTCTGCTCTCGTATCTGATAATGCCATGTGGTACAGACAGCCTCTCACATCTATAGAAACGTAATATTTGACACCACTATTTTTAAAATTGCTGTATTAGCATGTAATGCAACTGAGTTTCATGAGGTTTCAGGATGAGGCTTATGGAATTGCTCAAGGGAATATTATGCATGGTACCAACAAATCAACCAACCTGCCCATAGCTTTAATTTCTTGCAGAGAGCAGTACTTGGTGATAATGCCAACTCTGGAGAAAAATCTAGCAAAATTTTCTTCATCTGAATGTGAAAACCACTTTATTAACTGAGGGTATTTAACTTGCTGCTTGAATGAAGGAAAATGTTTCATAAAAATAGCTTGGAAAAAAGACAATTGCCTATTTCTTCCTAAGATTGTCTATAACTTCTAGACAGTGTCCTGCTAATTGCAAAAAACCTGATGCATTCAAGTCATAAATCAGCATTTCTCAAGGCAGCCAAAATGGCCTTTAAAATTCATTGGGGTAAGACTGCTTTATTGCAGTGCTGAAACCAGATTTTCTCAACAGCAACTCCCTATTCAATCCAAATATCTCCGCAAAAGGCTGTAAGACAAATAGGAAAGCTGGGGCAGAAAAGTGGGAAAGGATGAATGAAAACTTTGCAGCAAATTATATACAAAATTATTTAAAGTTATCTCATTTCAAGTGCCTCCACCACATCTCACTGTAACTCTTTTGGGAGGGGTGGGTTGTGCTGTTCAGCCCTGACTCATTCCTTATTCAGGCAACCTCCTAAGGGCAGCTTTCCCCACCAAGAGATGGGGAGGAACCTTTAGGATTTCACACACTTTGCTTGAAACTGTAAGCAGGACTTGACCACAGAGTGATATGCAGAGGATATCTCTCTTTCTGGGGATCTTTCTCCCTACTGTGTTTTGCCTGATACTGTCTGTCTCATCTCTGATTTGATTTATATTCTTTTTTCTTTCCTTAGCCAGCCTCTTCCTACTGCACATCTTCTCCCTGCATCATCTTCCCAATCAGGAGGAAAAAGTGATTATCCTGTGGATCCCGCTAATCCTCATACCCCATCATTCGAAAGGTTTTTTAGGGTGATGATTTCCAGCCTTCCTGAAATTGAGTAAAAATTAACACTCTGAAGCCCCAGGATCTGTGTTCTGCCAATCTGACCCCAGGCAAAACACGACTCTGGCTGGGGCTGTTTTACATCTAATCACAGCAGAAGAACAGCTCCCACTCAGTCTTATTTGTAGTTTTTTATCTCACTGTCCAGCTAAGTCAATCAATTGCTGCAAACAGTGTTGTGCTGCAGGGTAAAGAATAATAGAGAAATATTCAGCCAAACTGTACAAATGTTCCTCCTACTGGTGTGTGTCTGTGTTGGAACAGCAGCCCAGCCCCTGCTCGCCAGGTAGTGCCACTGCTCTCTGACAAGACTCTTACAGCTCTTCCAGTTTCAGGAGGAAAAACGTAACAAGAGCCATCGCTCACCTCAAAAAGCATCCGCGGAATAATTACTCCCTCCAAAACAATTATATCTACAAAATGCTCCTTTTCCTCAGAGGGAAAATCCTCGTGGAGACTGCTCCCAATTAAGGTTAATATATGCCTCTATTTCTTCAGGAAAAGGGTTGTTCTGGTCCCCACTGGCACTGCTCAGGAGCTTTAATGGTCTTTGTACCAAGCCCAGTGACAATGTGTCTTCATTAGTGATAGGAGTGCTCCCTTGCTTCAGGTTTGTCTGAGGTTTGGATGCTTATCCGTCACACTGTGGCATGCTGGGGACAAGAAATTTGGCCTAAACTTACAGGAAGAACTGAGATTTCCTACAATTTGGCTGCCCCCCGTGCCTGATCCAAGGCCCGCTTGGAGGATGGGGTTTTCAGTAACCTTTGCTCTGGTGACGCTGTTGGGATCAGTCCCTGCCTCCAGTTTCAACATGGCTGGGAAATCACAAAATCATGGGGTGGTTTTTGTTGAAAGAGACGACAAAACTCATTTCAGTCCAACCCACTGCCATGGGCAGGGACACCTTGGCTCCAAAACCCTGGGTTTGGCACCTGGGACACCAGGTTGCTCCAAAATGGGGCTGGGCAGCTCAGTCTTGTTCTGGACATACTGCAGTGCCCCAGCTGTCAGCTGGGGTCCTCTGGGCCACCACTAGAGCAGCATACTCTCTTCAGTCATATGCACACCTAAGGACCCCTTAGTTTTGGGAGCTGGAAGCACAATAATAATTATGCAGCAATTTTTCTTCCTTTATACCTCTGCAAAACAACTTTGGAGTGATTTCTGGGACAATTGCCTCACAACAAGTACATCTAAGGTTCCTGGGAGGAGCAGGGATTTTTCGTTTGTTTGTTTTAATGGAATAATTGTTTCATTTCAGTGCCACATTAAGCAAACAAACTGCCAGACTGCTACCCTGGAGCTCTCTGCAGAGTGACTCTTACCGAATGCCTGGAAAATTTGAAGACAAATTCCCTCTGACTTTCATGGGCTCTTCTATCACCTTTTCCATGCTTTCATCACCCTGCTTATGTTTTCCTGTATATCCTATTACTTTTTACAACAAACGGGGTGCAGTTGTTAATATTGATCACCATTCTTCTTTCACACACAGACACTTCTCTCCCTCTCCCTTTTATCATACAGTTGTCAATCTCTACTCTTACCCTGGCTTAGGTACTGTAGAAGCTTTTCTTTCCATTTTCTATTATTCAGTAAATGGCTCCTCTAGACTGAATCTGTGCTACAAAATCTCTGCAATGTGTTGGTACCTGAAGTCCTCCCTAATTCTTCCAGTGCTGTGGTTTCCAAAGCTTTGCTCTCTTGCCATGGCTGTCTGTGCAGCATTTCACACTGTTCCCTTACAGGACTGATTTTCTCAGCTCCTCCAGCAGTGTAGGGTGTTCTTCCAAAATAACCATGGTTCTCTTTGGCATCCAGGTGCCTGTAGCATATTACAATGAATGGGGGAAAAAAAAGTTGTGAGCTGCAGACAGATGAAGGTCCTGTGCCAGCTTTTAAATCACCAGAGCATCTAACTGTTTGTTAAAAACAATAATAAGCACCCTCTCATCAAATGCAGTCCTCAAAAAACTATTTGATTTTAATAAATTGAAACAAAGGCTCCCATTCATCTTGAGGCATCTTAATTCTGGCTCTAAATATTGCTGAAAGTGAGATGAATGGGAACTACTGATACCACTGGCAGAGTCAGCTCTTGGCTCCTGATCACTCTTAAAGCAGGTCAGACTCTAATGCCCACCCATCAAGGGTTTTAAGGGAAAGCCTGTGCCTTGGAGTAAGAGAGACCTTAACTTCTTAGTATAAATATGTAGAATTGAGCGAGTCCCCATCTTCCTCCAATCTTAAAAGTTGTTTTGGCGTGTGCCTCTGTCCAATATTCCACACCTACCTTGTAGGGGAGCCACCATGATCAGCCAGGTGATGTTCCCAGAACAAGGCTCATCCCCTGCTCTCCACTGGTGCTGAGTTTTACCCTGAGTCTCTTTGCAGTTGGACTAGATGAACATGGTAGGACCCTTCCAAGTGAACTCCTTCCATCCCATCCCATCCCAGCTGATAATTAAGGAGCTGCAACCATTTCTACAAAAAACATTGCAGCTGACCCTGAACACCTGACCCAGACGTGTCACACGCTTCAGGAACGCTCTTACCTGCAGATCTATCTCTGCTGACTTTGACAGGTCTGTGTGGGCACACTTTGAGGGTGCACAGCCTGCTCTGAAATACACTTGGCAAGTAAAGGGATGTTTGCAGCTTGGGATCCAGGTGAAATAAAGCAACCAGGTGAAAATAACATCCAAGCTGCTTGAACCACACTGTGCATCAGCACAAGGATCCACTGAGCATTCCACCCAGCTCTACCAGGATGGGATCCCACTCAGCACTACCATTTCCAACCCCATTGAGTTTCTCCATGTTCAAATGAACTTGTGTACTATAGTACTTGTGGACTATAAACCAGCAGTCAGATTTTATATCTATGTTGTTTATCAAACTTCTGAACCCTGTGAGAAATATGAGAAACACATGCGAGAGCTGCTTGTGAATATACAATGAAATTGTTCCTTTCTGGGCAGCAGAGCTGCTTATCAAATAAATGAATAAAACAAAGTATTCCTTCTTAACATGGAACTTACATCTTTAATAAATATCAGCCTCATGTTCTCATGAGAATCTTATTATACAACTTCCCTCACTGATTCATGTATTAATACCATTTTGTATTAAGCTGGTACATAATTGATAATATGGAAGTGTTTTCATATAACAACTCCTTCACTGCATAATATAAGCCACTTATCATATTTTCAGCTCAAAATCCAGAAAGTTCACGCATGCATTATACACTAAAATGAACACATTAACTGTATAAAAGTACAGTATATCATTTGCAAATTGCATTCAAACCAGAGTAAATATACTGTACTAAATGCTGACTTTGATACAGCTCATGTTGAAAGGCATAAATCAGCTAATAG
>VWZN01014357.1:340447-368198 GCA_013396955.1 Regulus satrapa
TGAAAGGTAAAAATCAACTAAAAAAAAAAAAAAAAAAAACCAAACAAACAAAAAAAGAAACAAACCAACAAAGTTGAGCTTAGTGGAATGGAAAAATCCCCTGCAGGAAACAAGACCCAACCTAGTGATTTGGGTGCAACCTGTGTCCTATATGGCTGTGATTAGGACATGTTACCCAGGCAGAGATTGACTTTCCCCCAGAAAAGCAGTCCTGTCCACTCACTAGAAGCAGGTGAAATCCCTAAAGGGATTTGAATTTTAGGTTTAGGACATTATTGTTCTGTTTCATATTCTTTTGCATGCATTTGCTTAAGAGGTTTAAGCAATACTTCAATATCTAATATGGTAAAATCACCAAAGGCTCCGGAAGTTGCTCTGTTTTATAAAAGCTATTTAAAACTAAGCCCAGGAAGACAGAGAAGGAAACCTTCCTGCCAAACAGCACACCAGGGCAGTGACAGTACAGACCAAGGGTCCCTGTATTTACTTACAAGGTTTTCATCCTGTGGAGCTCATTTTACAGATGCTCAGGAAAAACCATTCATACTGGAGAGCTCTCTGGGCTAAGTTCACCAGTAAAAAAGATGAGGGTTTGCAGGAGGAACACGTGTCCACTTCAGCCATACCCAAAGAGAGGGAGAGTTCATTTCTGTGCTGCTGCTGTGTCCCAGGTGTCCCAGCCTAGCAAAGGGACCAGGCTGAGATGTCACTGCCTGTTGTGGACTTGTGCCAGCTCCAAGAATTGGCTCCAAGCTTAGAGACACCGTTCAATTCCCTGTTATCTCCACAAGGGGGAATGGCTTTAAACTGAAAGAGAGCAGGCTTAGATGAAATACTGGGAAGAAATTCTTCCCAGTGAGGCTGGGGAGGCCTTGGCACAGGTTGCCCAGAGAGGCTGTGGCTGCCCCTGGATACCTGGAAGTGCCCAAGGCCAGGCTTGGAGTAGCCTGGAACAGTGGAAGGTGTCCCTGCCATGGCAGGGATTGGAACAGGATGGTACAAGAAGGGACTTTAAGGTCCCTTCCAGCCTAAACCTTTCTATGATTCTCTGCTGCACCATTAAAAATAAAACAGAACTGAATCTCCTGGCTCTATCTCCTCCACCACAACCCTGACTCATCACTTCTCTGCTGCTAGAAAAGGTGCTTAAGACCATGGATTCCCTTCCAGATCCCTTGGGCAGGTGGCAAACCACACTACCTGACCTTTTAACTCCCTGCCTTCAAAATGACCTCTCACTTCCTAACCCGGTGCCTCCTCTGGGCAGTAAAACAAGCCTTGCTCCAGCGACAGCATGATCCATTATTAATCCAGCATCACTGTGTCTGGGACTTTGAGTCCAAGGCAGAAATAAAAAGACAGCAGCACAGGCAGACTGGGAGCGCAATCAGAACAGCGTTTGTAATTTAATAGAGCTACTTGGAGTAATGCTATAATCTCAAACAGCCTTCATAAGTTGTTCAGAGAGAGATTCCCTAAATCCTCAAATCAGCTACAAATATATAGTTGCATTACTACCATGGATTTAAATGCCTTTGAAGTCAATAGGGAGATTCTTATGGATTTTTTACAGGCTTATGTGGTATTTACATATATATATATATATATATATATATATATATAAATCTCCCTAGGGGTTTATTCTGGATTGAGAGTCCCTGAGGAACTTGTAGCTGAGACCCTAAGGAAAGGCAGAGTCAGAAAGCTCTCTGTCTGTAGGGCTTTATTATAATGTCTTCTGAACATAGTTTTTATTCCATTGCCCATCATCTTTCTTTCCTTTTGTCAAGCAAGAGTTGTCTATATTCTGTAATGTAGACATCCCCATCTCAGCGTATGTTCCCAACGAGGCCAATTTAAACACTGACAAAAAAAATCACCCATTCCATTTGGACAGAGAAAAAATTATATTTTTCCAACTGGAAAGGAAAAAAAATGCTGCCGTGTAATCTTAATCAGGACAAGCCACGGAAAGACTGAAGTTTTGCCAAAATGAGAATCAAAATTATGGGAAAAGGTAATTGAGTTTTATTTGCTCGCATCTTTGCAGTGATTTCCCCGAGCCCCTGGTGTTCCCTTGATGCAGAAGCAAGGCCAGCTGGATGCTTCTGCGACCAGCACAGGTTTGCCCACCACCACCAGTGCCACCAAGGCTGGGCTGGGTCACCCATCCATTTTTCATCCCTGTTTTTGTCTTGCCTATCTTGCTTCCTTTCTGCCCCTGCTCCCATGGTCTCCCTGACACAGTCCCCCTCTCCCACCTTACACTGAGCAGTGTTCCTCTTCCTCCTCCTCCTCCTCCTGCTGCCTTTTCTCAGCTCCTGCTGCAGGGCCCAGGGGATGGCACCAGCTCAGAGCAGCTCCAGCAGCACCCACAGCTCTGGACAGGCAGTGACAGCCACAGACCTGGCAGCCAAAAACCCCATCGAGCAGAATCACATGAGATACCAAAAGACAGAGGGCTGCAGGACAGCTTCTGCTTTCTTCCTTCTGCTGGAGGGCTCGACAGAAAAAAGGGAGGCAGGCAAGAGACAGGGTAAAAATAAACACAGGTGTCCTTCAGAGGGCACAGATCGGATCAGAAGCCTCTGACATTTTAACTGACATCTGTGAAAGTGTTTCCAAACCAGAGAGCAACTTGCTGTGGAAAGGGGAAATGTTCCAATGAAAAACTTTTTTTTTTTTTTAATTCAGTAAAAAGGATGGTATTATTAAACATTTTTGTTTCGTACTGGTTTGGGGATGGAGGATTAAAATTAAATTAAAAGTCTGGTTTGCAGTCTAAGAGCTGTTTCTCACCTCAGTGGTCCTGCCAGTTGGGAAACAAATCTTTTCATACAAGTCCAGGATGTGTTTAGCACACCAAGTCCTGCTGCTTGTTGTCAGCAGTGGCCAAAAATCCTGTGGAAAGCCACAGCACCAGCATGGACTAGATCTGCCATCACTGCAGGATCTCAAAAAGCTCTTCCCTGGAGTCACACAAGGCTCAACCCCTAGAACAAAGCACCACTGCCATACAAACATGGGGAAACATAATACAAAAATTAGCCGAAAACCCACATGTATTTCTTTAACCAGACAATTTAAATTTTTTTTCTATATTTCCTTGTTTCAAAGCAAAATAGAAAAGAAAAAATAAACCAAAACAAGAAACAAACAAAAGTGCAAATGCAGACCAAGAACAAAAGGTTGTGAGATGTGTGCCTAGTGGATAAGTAAAGCATGAGTAAGGTCTAAGAAACCTCAGGTGTCTTTGAATGTCTTTCTATTGCTAATTAAAACACTGTGCAGAATTTCCCATGGGAAGAATGGTGGAAATTGAGCCTTGTGGCACAATTCTGATAGAGGGGTAGGATACAGCTGCCTCCCCCTCAGACAAAATCCTCTCCCACGGTTCTTCCACCATGCTTTCACAGTCCAGCTTCCCACACGCCTCGCTTCACTGTCCACCATCTCAAAAATGATCATTTCCTAATCCTAATCTCCCCTGACACAACTTGAAGCTGTTTCTTCTTTTCCTATTAATTGTTCCTGGATTAAGAAACTGCCCCCCACCCTGCTACAATCCTCTTTTAGGGAGTGAGAAGGTCCCCCCTGAGTCTACTTTTCTCCAGGGTTAACACACCCAGCTCACTCAGCTGCTTCTCCTAAGACTTTTCAGGGCAATTTATCCCAGGGATATGTTGTCATGTGCTAGATCCTGAGGTCAGGAGCATGGGGCACCTTTGCAATCCTCTCTGCTTCCAAAACCCTGAGCCAGTGCAGCCCCCACCAGGCACAGATCCTCTCCCAATCTTCTCCCCCCACAGCCCTGCTCACCACCAATTCCAGTGCACAGCTCCCAACCTCTGCACTTGCTGGAATAATTTTATGTCATGTTCACAGAGATCAGACAGGATTCATTTCTAGACGAAACTCAGCTGATAATATAAAGCAAGTTATTAATCCGCTCAGACCAGCCATCTAACTCCCAAAGCCTGTTACTCTTGCTGGCTGGAAGGAGATATTTGATTGAATCATGAGAGTCTTTTAGCTTTATCTTCTTGTTTGAGTTAGAAGCTGCTTAAAAATGTGTAGCCAGGACTTTTGTTCCTACATCTTCCTACTTTCTTTGTTCCTACATCCATCATCCTACTTTTGTTCCACCTGGCTGTTGGATCTTTGGTACCGGCTCATCCTGTGAACTGAGTCCTTGCATCAAAACCAGAAGCAAAAGTCAGGATTCAAGTTCCCTCTGCTACACTTCCATTTATTACCAAGATCCCAGGACTAGAAATAAGGCCAGTCCTGATTAATCATGTAATTTTTTTTTGTCTTGCATATCCATTAAACATCTCTTCCCTTTGGGCTCTGAGCTGTTTCCCTGCCTCTCCCTGGTTATGGCTCACCAGCTCTCAGTGTCCCCCTCTCCCAGGCTGAGATTCCCCCCTACCTCACTCCATTGCCCCATCTTTCAGCCTCCCCCACAGGATCCCTGCTCCTGGGATCATGGCACATCCCCACACCCCTGCCACAGTCCCCAGTGGAGAGCCCCATGCTCACAGGCTGGGCAGGACCCAAGGAAATACCCTGCAACGATTTACTGCTTTTCTGGTCATGAGAAAAGCTGCACCTTAAGAGTTTGGGAGGATACAGATGCTTTGAAGATTGGTGTCACTTCTAGCACTTGTGTTTCTGTACCTCTGTGCTGAAAAACTCTGATTTCTCCATAGGAGTGGTTTAGATCTGTCAAAACTCTGTGTTTAGCTGCTGGTTTAACCAGCAGGGACTGGATTTTCTCTCCTTTTCTGTCAGAGGGTTTGATGAGAGAACTGGTATCAAGAGGATCAGCCAGAGAGTGATGATAATGCTTTTAGCATCTGAGCCAAAGCCCAGTGCCTTTAGTGAAAGCCTTTTCATTGACTTTGGTGGGGTTTGATCAGCCCGGTGCCTCACACAGGACTGGCTGGGCTTTGCTTTGAACACAGCTTCAGCATCAGACACCAAAGTTTCCAAAGGCCACCATGTGGCCTGGTCACAGGAGTTTGAGAACAGGCAGGGCAGCAAAGGAGAAAAGAATTATTCTTTTTCCCTGTGCTTCCAGTTCCTTAAGCACCTTTCTCATGCCTCTCCCAATATATTTCCTTTTCAAGTATTCCCCAACTTCCCCTAAAGCATCCAAAAAGAAAAAAGACATCGACTCGTTTTGAACAGATAGAGCCAAAACCCAAAAGACTGTGTTTAAATAAACAAATAAATATGAGGGGAGTGAAGAAAGTAAACACAAAAAAAAGATGATTAAATGCTTTGAGAGGCTGACAGGAAGGCATTAATTTAACTCCTCTCTCGCACAGCCTGAAATCTGCTAAATGCACAGAACGCAACTCTCCCCGTCTCTATTTATTGCATTATGCATAAACTCTGCTGTCTGGGGAGATGAGCAGATCTTGACACGCTGTGACAAGCTGCCAAAGTTTCTGCAAACAGGAGGTTCCTGAGCAGCCTCACTAAATGAGGACGGCCTGCACGTGCCCCTAACGAAGCGAGCGTGGAGCTGTGCCCGCGATCTGCCTCCCTGGGCACCAGGAACGTGGGAACAAACGGGGCATGGACCAGCCTGGCAGTGGGAGCAGCACTGGAGCAGCGGGTGTGAACTTCCACACCTCCCAACAGCCATTGTTGCCGCTTTAAATCAGAAATTAAATGAGCAGTTCCCAGCCTGTGCCTGTGACCATCCAAGGATTCAAACTCATTAAGATGCTGTTTGACTCCACGTATTTTTGGGGGGGTGAGACCACAGTCTCATTTCCTTCTTAGGTTTTCTGCCTCGTTACACACTAAAAACTGAAAGCTAATTAGCAGCTTGCATAAAATGCAGGAGGGATGAGGGAAGGTGTGACAGAGACAGGTGGCTGTCACCGGGGAATGCCTCTTCCCATAAATGCTGGTACCCATTCACAGGCTCCAGAAAACCTTGTCCCTCAGAAAATAAATGCCAGCTGCAAAGCACGTGGTGTGTGCCCTGCTCCTCCTCAGCAGCTTCCCCTTTGCACCCCCAGTTAATTACAACTTTGAGGAATAGCAGCCTATAATCATGGACGTGCAAACTCATTTCTCTTTAAACGAAACCTGGCTAACATTAGAGTTTCACTGGAAGAATTTTCAAACAAACAAGCTCTGAAACTTAAAAGGAATCTTAAACTCCATTAAATAATACAGTTCCTTCACAGGGATTTCTCCTGGGAAGGGATGTCTTCGATTCAAGTGCCATGTTATGACAAGCATGACAGACTTGATAGCGATCTGTTCCAACTCATGACATTGCTTAAATTAGGTTAGATAGAATCTGCACAGGCTTTCGAAGGAAAGCTCCTCTGGGTGAAAGCACTATTATTTTTGTTAATGGCAGTGAATTATGATTTTCTTCTCCTAGGAGTCATAAACTATGTTGCTACACAGCACTACATCATGTAATGTATGTAATACATGATTCCTTAGTAGGGGCGGAAACTGTTACATTTGCATACATTAGAGCCAGAGTTGTAATCAGAATGTGTTTTCCCGCTTCCTTCGTTGAATATTTATGGATATCCTCTCCCCCTCTGCTGCACATGTCTCTCCTTGACCTGGTGTCTTGCTCTATCTCATTCAAACTGTGGAAGGGCTCACGCTGGTGGCTCAGCAGACACCGAGAGCCTGGCTGGCTTTCAGACTGCTCTCTGAGCCTAACTCACTGCCACGCACATGCAGCCACTGCCTCAGCCCTGTGGAAGGACAGATGGAGGCAGAAAGCAGCTCCACACCATCGCTGTGGGCTCAGGAGCACATCAGGCCAGGCAGCTGGCGATTGCACCAAGGATGCTTCCAGGTAAACAAGGGGATTGTAAGGTTGTAGCAGCACCAGAGCAAGCTTGAAAATACCACAGCCAGCAGATCGTGGGGTAGAAAGACACAGGGTGATGCCTTCAGTGCTGTGCCTCAGTGTTCAGTACATTCAGTACAGTTATTTCCAAGGGCTTAGATCTCTAAAGCTGCACTTGGGCTCCTAAATCACTGAGGCTTTACTCAGAAATCCTATTTAGCAGCCCACCAAGAAAAGCCATGCTTGTATCCTTCCGCAGCTTTGATAGTTCACATCTTGAATTTAAAAAGAGTCATTCAAGTGCAAACACAGATGATAGACTTAAAGGATTTGTTCTGAGCTCACATGAGCATACCTGTTTTCTCATCAAGATAAAGCAAGACAGGAGTCTGACACCCTTTTGTAATTTGCAGAGGGGCTGGAGGCCAGCTGAGCAACCTGGACAAAGGGAAGCAAGCAAGTGCACTGGTTTTGATGTCACATGTGAGAAATAAAGCAGGAAATCTGGAAGACTATGAGAAAGGTCAAGAATCAGAAGAAATTCAAATTGCTTTGGAATGCTATAAAATGACAAGAAGTATATAAAGATCTTGGACAAATGCTTGGATCTCAAGTACACAAACCCTGGACACTTGGTCCATTTTGCTAAATACAGTATCTGAAACTTGTGTAACAGCACATCTCCAGCCTTCCCCCCAGAAAAAAATTTGTGCAAGTGCCTGAGGTCGGGGACAAAATGAGAGATGGGGGACATCCCTCACTGGCTCCTGAGGCCCTGCTGGAGTACTCAGATCCTGACAGAGGTGGCCGATTAGGGACCTGCTCCCCAGCACATTGGTGCTGATCAAAACAGAGTAGACCTTCCTGATGTCCATCATGCTGGCAAGGCTCAGCCAGGTTAAGAGGAGGCTTCACATCAATGTGTCAAAAGCCCACAGCAATAATAGGCTGCACATTCAGAACTGAATTATTGCCCGTGCCGGGAGGTTAGAGAAAAACCAAGAGCATTCCTTACCAACTCAAACCAATTTAAGCTCAGGTTGCCAGAGCGACAGGTTGCTATTTCTTAGCTGAGAGATCATTCAAGGCAAACTTGAACCCTGCGGGCAGCCTGTGGGCAGCCCAACACACAGCGAGGGGCAGGGGCTCGTGCGGGAGCCCACAGCCCCAGGAGCACTGCAGGTGAGAGGCCACTGCCACCAAAAGGACACGAAAAGATCTCTGTGCTGCCACACATAAATATTCTCTGCCTCGGAGCAGATTTATGACTGGGCTGCCAGAGAAGAGCTGCCTTTAATGAAAAGGAGCAGAGAGGGTGGTTATGGAGTGAGATTCCTGAGGGGGTGTGGACGAGGAGGTGGCAGTATGTGGCACTCCAAGAGTTTTAATACATGACCAATGATGTACTTACAGCTAAAAGATGAGTTGGTGCCTAAAAATGCAGAGAAACATACGGGACCAGATCTCTGAGGAAGAAAGTTTATCCTGGGATGGGATTAGAGGAATTTCCAAGTCCTCCCAGCCAAGGGAAATTCAATGACAGGAGCATGGCACCTCTCTGATTCTTAAAATTGCAGAAATAGCTCTGTCAAGCTTGTCTTTGTGCTGAAGAACAGTTGCAGAACTAAAAGGGGAAAACAAATTTTAAATAGGATGTTGCAATCCCTGTGCCATTGGGACAGGCACAAAGCAAAGAGTGTCAGGTTATTCTACTTCCTACATTTGAATTTGTGACAAGTTAATGGTTAAAAAAAATATATGAAAAGCAACTTGAAATAACTTTGACCTCTGTCTTCCCATATAAGACACTAGTCACAATTACCTAATAATTATGTTACAGACATTTGCCATCCTGGAAAAGACAGACACTGTCACTCTGCTACTGTACTCATCCTGGAAAATCATGTAATGCAAACAAGGAAGGAACACACTTTAAAACACTATCCAAACTCACAGTCCCTAAAACTGGAGAAATCACACATGACTGAGCAGACAGGAGTGCAGAGTCCCCACCCAGTTCAGGGCAGATGCCCCTGCAATCCCAATGTGTGGGATAATTTGCCATTGTATTGGATCATGGTTTTTCAGCTGTAAACCAGCAGTCTGCACTGCTGTTAATCGGAAGATCTTTATGAAAACAACATTATTTTCAATGAGAACTCTATATTTATGGCTGATAAGTGTCATTTGATCATTTCTGTGAAATTAAATTTAAGTTCATGCTGCATGCTCTCCAAACTACTCTATAAAATCACACTTAAAGCAAAAATTATATAAATCATAGACAAACTGATACAGTCCTTACCCCTTAAAAGTACTACATGGGTATTATTTAACCATGATTTATGCAAACAAAATGCAAATTAAATAGCAGTGGGTGTGGTATATATGCAAATTTCAAACCCTCCCCAGTCCCAATTTCCCCTTCATGAACTGCCTACAGCTATAACTCAGAATTTATAAGCCTCTCATCTTCTAATGCAATCTCTGTCATGGGAATGAGCCAAAAAGAAAGGAAAATTACATAAAGTCTACCTGCTGCCTTAGGCCCTGCTCCTACCCAGGGATTTGGCCACCCAGGAAAGCGTTGGCCTGAAGATGGCCAAGCAAGGTGAGGCACAGGAAGGCATGGGACTCGTGAAAAACCCCGCTTCCAGTGGGCACCTGGAGCTTCCTCTGTTATCCAGCAGAGAGCTGAGAAGTTGAGGGGGGCTGGAATTCACAGGTGGGAAGCACCATGGGCAGAGAGCTGCCCTGCTGTCCTTGCAGCCGCTCACGGGGACTCCTGGCCGAGAGGAGCCCTGCAGCTCATGCTGTGCCCCTCATGCCCACTGCTCCAGCCCTCTCATTTCCATCACACACATCTCGCTTTCCCACAGCACAAATTGCTTTCATCAGCATCTCCCCACGGTTTCAATGCAATCTGTCTCCTTGTTTTCCAGCAATAATGTGAAATGACAAATTCCATGAAGAGCTCTATCACACCTCTACCTAGAGGGGATATTTTTCTATGTTGCTAAGGCCTAAGTGCCTGGATTTAATTTCTATAAAAGCAGAGTCCAAGTGTTTGGGCAGAAAATATTCCCTCTTTCAAACCAAGTGAATATTTTGGAGAGTCTTCTCTCCTAAGGTGAGAACTGCAGTAGAAATTACCTGTGCTTGGGACACATAGGTCAGTAGTTTTCTGGAGGAAACATGAAAGGCATCATTTTGACTGACCTATCTGCTGCTGTCACAGAACATCATCACACTCACCCAGAAGTGAAGGAGAAATGCCAACAGCTTGAGTTGGGCCCTATATTTCAAGCCCAACCTCCCCCACACTTGTCCCAGAGGGAAAATTCCCATATACTAGACAGACAAAGCATTACAAATGGTCTCTTCCATCTCTCCTAAGGCCTCCCCACCTTTAATTTCCTTTAAAATTTTATTTTCAAGCATTTATTTGAGCCTTCTCTCAAAGGCTTTGGGGACTTTCACCCTGTGACAGCCTCACAGGGTTGTGTTTTTATCAAGAGGCTTCCAGTGGTTTCATTGCTCTCCAGGCCCTCATCAGGGAACCAAGGCATCACATTTAGTCTCAAGGGTCTCCATAACAGAAGATCTGCCTGCCAAAGCTGGCAGACTCAAGAGTTTTCCTTCACAGTTTCAAAAGCAATAGGATAAAGCTGCTCCAGTCTCTTTTTCACCTTCCTCCTTTCTAAAACACACACTACAAAAGGAAGTTGGTTATCTTTCACTCCTTTATCAGACTCACTGCATTTGTCATTGAGACATTCCCCTGAGGACAAACCTAAAGACACACCTAAAGGACAGAAATGAAGGTTTTCCTTATCCCACCAATTGAGGACTTGGAGAGGGAACAGAGCAAAACACACAAGACAGGCGTGTAAGTCTGTCCAGCTCAGTTCCAGGACTCTCAGCTCTATCTCACCACTCACAGTCCTGGCCACTGAATGAATTTGCTGAATGTTACTACATTCTCTGCTTTTATTCGACCTTCAAGAGGCACGCAGCCTTCACAGTCACAGCCATGTAGAAAGGAAGCTTAGTATATAGAGCAGAGAGGGCTCAAAAAACAGAGGATTAAATAATTAATTTTGGTTCTGAGAAAGCACCTCAAAGAAACATAAATGAGAACCTACTTTTTAGTTCAAACTCAGTGAAGGCAAACTTTATGTTCCTGGAGACTGGGAAAGTTGCCTTTTCCCCTGTGAACACCTTTCAGAGATAGCACAGTTTCTCTGAGTCCAGAGTAGCCTGAAAATTTCTGCATGAGAAAAAGGTATTTGAAGAGGAAATCAAGGAAAAATGCAGCTTTGAGCACAATGTGCTTGAAGCCCCATCCACTGCAAATAGAACACCCTAATTTGTGACTGCAAACCTGGGAGTAACACGATGATCAAAGGCAGTGTCTGATAGTGCAGTACTTGTGACTTGTTCCTGTCTGTTCTGTTCCCACCTAATTATCCCTTCCTGAAGTGAATGGAAAATAGTTTAATCGGTTTTTACAAAGCTCGTTCCATCAAATTAGTCAGTGAGGTACGCCGTACAGTTACTGCTGGTAAAACCTACACCTAGGAACCACTGAAGACAGAAAAAAACCACCTCTCAGTGTCTTTGTTTTTTCCTTTGACAAATTTAACCCGGTCCTAAAAGGGGAGGTAGGAAAAAAAATGCACAGGAAAAGACTCAGCAGAGAGCACCTTCCTCTGTCACATAGGTGCCAGGAGGCTGGTGCACAGGCAACACACCGACTTCTTCATCCCTAGTGATAGAAACAAACAAACCAAAAAACCACAGCACCTTCTTTGGCCCCAGTCTTCCCCCTGCCCCCAATGCAGTTTTCCCATTCCTGATGGTTCATGGGTGCTGATATGTGGGAGCCCCTCCCAAAGTTCATAAGGAACGCTCCCTCCGACCAGGGATCACACAGCCCTGGTGAAAATCACACAGCTTCTCAAGGATGGAGAGAGCCAGCTGTGTTTGGATTAGCAGGGTTATCCACCATTCAGGAGTGTCTTAGCCCATCCTTATCTTTGGAAGGAACAGCTCTCCTACCCAAGGCATGGTCTCGTTGGAGCATGAGCTGTTCCATGCTTTGGGAACTCTCATTAGCAGTCAGCATGAACTTTATCAGTTGCTGTTAGGCTGCACCTGTGCTTTGTTCTCCTGAGTCTGTCAAAGTAATAATCCACTTGACATCTCCTCAGTCTGCTGTACATTTTATGGTTTTATGGCTTATTCCTCTATAACATCACTGTTACGTGCACTTCAGGTGGGCTGACCTTGAGAGGCAAAAGCTGCTGTTAGATAACTACACCCATAAATCCAGCTCAGCCTCGTGTCCTGCTGATCCCTCTCCATGCTGAGCCTAACCCAGGTTTGGCTGAAACTCCTGGGAAACCTCTGGCACTAGACATATTCTTCTTTATCCTGTCGTCATGCTTCTCTGACCAAATAAGCTGTAGTGTTACTAAGCTTTCCATCTAAAAACAATCCTTCCTTATTTGGAAATAAATTTAGAGCGGTGAATTCGATAATTATGGAAGTGAGATCCACAAGGGGACAGAAAAGGTTACCAGCCTGTTCCCCCAATCCCAACAGAGAACCATATCCTCTTAAACTATTCATGAAAGGTCTTCTTTAAGCTCTTTTGAGAGTTTCCAGGGGTGAACCCTGGAATTTCATTTAGTCATTTGTATTTAGACACAAATTTTAAATTATTCACATGGTTTAGTCCTTGCACGGGTTTTCATATCAATTCCAGGTCCATGGAGAGAATCAAATCAAAGATCATTATTTTTTAGGGGGTGTCAAGGGGTGGTGTTTGCTTTAAACTGATGCATATAATACACAAGACACTGTCAAAACAAGCTGGGAGTCTCTTTGTCTGCACTTTTCAATCTGAAAACATTCCAGACTATACAGTGCAAAACACATGAAGTTGGAAAGTAACCTATGGGGAGAAATAATGAATAAAACAATTTGATGCCTTTCCAATCTGACAAAACAAAGAAACATTCTGAGCAGCAGTTCTAAGGGACAAAAATCATCCAGCTTTTCATTATATGTGTTAATTTATGCTTTACATATTTTAAAAAACATTGAATTTTTAACTTGGAAACCTGCTATTGCATCTCACTCTGAGTGACACTTGGGCAATACACAGAGAAGCACTGGTAGATCTAAGCACTGAGCATGATGCATTTGCACTTACTACCAACGCTTGCTAATTTAGCAAGGGATAGGCCTTTGCTGAATAATTGGTTTTCCTAAGCACACATGGCCATCTCCTTCCACCCACAGCCCCGGCCTTGGTGACATTCGTGGGAGGAAGGCCTTTCAGAATTTGACTCTGCCACCTTACAAGAACACCAAATTCTTTGATGTGTACTTTAGTTTGTCAAGCCAGTTGCACCCAGTCAAGGAAGAAACACAATTCTTGCACAGAGTCCAGCAGAGCAGGACTAGGGCTCAGGAAATAGAAACCATCAGGATGAAACTGCTGTGATAGCAGTGTCCTAAACCTTCTCAAATTGCATAAAATATTTATTCCAACTTCAGCATTTGTTGAATCAGTTCTGAAGACAGTTGCTCATTCTGCAACACCATTAAAGAGAACAGAAAGGGGGAAAGCCTGACACTGTCAGGCGACTGCAAGATCAGATGCCAATAAAGCAAGTCAGACTAGGCAGGATTTCAATTTGGCTGCTGTATTTAGTCGTGACTGCCTCACTGAGACGTGACTTGATACGACAGACTCTTGAAAAGACACCTCTCACCTTTGTTCCTTCTCATCAAAAAGCCTAGGATACATTCCACATTCCAGGATATATTTTAGCACATACTAGATGAATGAAGGGGAGAGGTTAACTGTTCCTCAGTTTCAGATGCAGAAAGCATTCCTGCATTGAATAATCAAAATTAAAAACAAATGCATGAAGAAAACCCATACAACAAGAAAATAAGATGACCAGCAGCATGTTCTACAAAAAGACTTCTAGCTCTCAACAAAATTATAGATCAGCTGCCTACCACCACACGGAAACTTTGTATGAAGATGTTCAGCTATCATGTTATTATCTGAATTTTGTAATCAGGTGAACATATTTTGCAAAAATCTGAAATCTTGTATTCTGGAAGCTCTAGGAATCTCAGACTCTGTTGGAACTATTACCAGCTAGTGAGAGCAGTAATCAGAGGTTAAACTACACACCAGCATGGTTGAAAACAACCAAAACTGCTTTGCCTTTCAAAGAAGCCTCTACTTGTCCTAAGTAAGCAGACCAGTCAGAAAAAAAAATCATTATGCATTTTCTTCTTCTGTTTAGATGGCCTCACTCTGCCTCTTCCCTTTATCCCTACCAAGAAAGTCACTCCATGGATTTGTAAGCCAGCAAAAGAAAAAGTTGTGGAGAAGTGTCAGCTTATTAATCAAGTACATATGGCTCTGCCTGGAAAAGCAACTTTCACCTACAACAAAACTGACGTCTGTGTTTCTGTCCTCCAGCAAAGCTCATTTGTTTCCAAAAAAAGACAGGATTCAAAAGAAATATTTTTTAAAAAAATCAAGCCTTCAAAGCCCTTCTTTCAATGATAAATAATTTCTTCAACCTTTTCAAAAGCTGATCCTTGATCTTGTAGATTCTGAGACCTGTTTTCCTCTTGACATCTCCCTGCTCCCTGCCAGCTGTCTCACTTTGGCCAACATCCCGCACAGAGTGGGGATGCAGCCCCTGAAACAGCACAGAGAGCTCTGCTGACACCCAGGTGTTGTTGCCACCACCTCCTTCCACTCCTAGATTAGTCTGCAACCTTTGATACAAAAATAGAAGAAACCATTAATAACAATGATACAGCAGTGGACAGTTCAACCCCAACAGAGCTGCTGCCCTTGGTGCCCAGCAAACCTCAGCATGGAGGCAGGCTCTGTTCTCCCACCCTTGAACAGCCCATACACATCCATGTAACCCTTCCTCCTCCCTTTAATTAGAAAAGATGGTTGGGAGAGATGGAGAAGGTGCCGCAGGCTTGGTTAGCAGCAGCCTGCAGATGCCAGTGCCCTCATTCTCCACGGATAGCACCACTGACACTCACAGCACGCCAGGACACCTCCAGGAGCACAGCTCCTGGAGAGGAGCAGATGGCTTGAACTGCATCCAAGGGGGCTGAATTGAATGAAGCCAAGCACAGCCAAAATGCAGGATGAGAGGAAGGAGCTCTTTCAACAGCTCACGGGAACATCATCTCCCTCTCTGTGGAAAAGCATGCTGCTCACATTTGTCAGGGCTGTGCCTTGGGTCTGACACCTTTCAAAGTCTGGCTGTTTAGGTGGCATCAGTAATCCATGAATTTGTCACCTCTGGGCTGGATTATAATAACTCAATGTGTTTTGAAACTCAGTGTGGAAACTGTACACCAGCTCCAGCTGGTTGAGAATGGGGAACAACTGCTTATTTCATGGCTTATGTTGCCAAGGGCATATCTGGTTTGTGCTCTAGTCTTTCCCATGGCTCCCAGCCAGTATCTGATGCCAGCTTAAGGCCCCGGTTCTATTTTTCAAAGCAATTAGTGTCTCAAGTTCCAATCACATCAAAGTCTGAATTCTCATCTGTGAACCCCCATGGCATCTGTGAGCCTTAGAGAGGTCTTAAAGCTCAGAACAAAGCATCTAGGGGAGCTGTGAAGAAACAAGGTGGGTTTATCAATAGCTGTAGAATATTTTTCTAGTGGATATCAGGCAAGTCCAGACTCTGGTACACTTCAGGCATATTTCTTTAAGGTGGATTTTCTTCCTGACCTAAATTCACAACTCAGATAACTGTTTCATGCCAAAACTCTTCCGCAAGCCCTCATCTTATCAAATGTCACGAGTTTCTACTCCCATTTGGAAGAACTGGAAGAGGCCCTACAGAGTCCATTAGTCCACACTGCCACTGAGCTTGCCCACAACATACAGATGCTCCAGCTGGTTAATACCCATAGAGAAAGCACAGAAAAGCAAGGGCAGGAAGAATGTTCTGAATGCTTCAATCCATCCTCGACATTTCTTTGGATGACAGACCATACCAGAGAGGAAGTTAGAAATTATTTCCATTTGGTATACACCTACCTTCTCACATCTAGCAGTTTTGCAGCTTCGTCGGTGAATTCTATTGCTCCATTGCTATTATGAATTACAAATAGATTTGTGTTTACTCCAGGCTAAGCACCTTGATAAGAATCCAGGGTGATGTTATCCTACCCAACACACCAGCCTGAAGGCATACTGATCTGTCTCCAGTATCACCTAGTGGAGTTACCAGGTTTATTTCCTGTGAAATCTTGGTTTTCCAGTTCTCCATAATTTTAAGAATTAGGAAGGGACATTCTTTTGCAGATGGACAGGATTTTATACACATTATGTGTGTTAAGCAGACTTTAAAATGCAGTTTCTTCAGGAACTGTATTTTTTCCACACGGCTGTTTTCACTCAGTAATCCTCCTGCTGTTTTTCCCCCCTTGCCAGTGAATCCCTCTCCTCTTGAACTTTCCCAGCATCAAGTTCTGCTGGTGGTAGATGTGATTATCTTGCTGTTCCCACCAATGACCATGACATCTCTTGTTAAAAAAAAACAACAACAGAGTAGCAGAGGCAACCCCTCACATTCATCATATTCTGCCCTTACTCAGACAAGATTAAAGACCTTTCAATAATTAAAGATGGAAGGGTGTCATTGAAAGGTACAAGGCAGCAGGGGAAGGTGAGTTATCCAAGCGACACATCCGTGAGTCTCTTGTCTCTTCTGACCCCTTGTTCCGAAGGCTACTGTTTGTAAATCAAGATTAATGAGAAGAACAGCACTTAAGTGCACCTGATCATAAATCTGGGAGAGTTAGTACACTCTCTGACAAGATTAATATATTTTATATCTGACACTGTCTGTGAAACGTTCTGTGTTCAATTTATTACCGTCTCAGACCTGAAAGTGGAGCATGGACTTCACTGAAGAGTAAATTTCACTTTTTGCAGTGTTTCATTTGCAACTCTATATCCATTCTCATTCCTCTTGAGGTTATTTTCATTATGAAAAAAAACTTTTAATATAATTCTGTATAATTATACAGAAACCAACATATTGGCAAAAAGCCACAGAAGAGTGTTGGTTGTTAGATCATTAGAACAATTTGGGAATTCTTTGAAGAAACAGCAGAAAATGCCATTTCACCTAATTCAAAACATTTCAAAATAAGAATTGTTCAAAAATTTGTTAGCGGGGGAGAAAAAAGTCTGTAACCTAAACTACTTTTTATTATACTTTTTTACTTGAAACAGACTGAATTTCACTTAGACCTGCTTTCTTCCTTTGAAATTTATAATGATCAGCAAATACTTCATTTACATTTTAAAAAGTCTGAACTCAAACTGCAGTAATTGCAATTTACTGAAACAGGCTTCTTCCACTAAACCAGTTCCTTCCTTTAAATTCCCTCAGCTGATGAATAAGAACGGTTGAGATTTTGGGTTCCTGTCTTAATTTTGAGACAACAGCATTTTTCAAATCTTGAATTTCTCAGCAGTTAGGAAACAATTCCCATGGTGCCATAACAGCCAGAAATTGTAGGAGATATTCAGATGTCCAGAAGTTCGTGAGCACGGTCAGTGAACATGGTGATGTTTGGCAGGCTGAGCACACCTGGGATCAGACACTGCAGAGAAAATCACTCTGTGCAAGGCTACAGCAGCAGCAGTGACAGTGGGATATAACAGGGAATAAGCAAAGGTAATGCACCCAGCTCATCCCTTGGAGCTGAAATGAGCAAGGAGAAATGGGATCCAGCCCAACTGAAGGAGCTCCTCAGCAGTTGCTGCCTCCCAGAGCTACCCCCGTGGTCCCAGTGAGTGAGCCCCAGGCACGATGGGCTGGTGGCACACATCTTCCCATGGCCATTGCCTCCTCCCAGGGTTGTACTCGTACAACCATCTGTGCCAGAAAAACACCTCCTGCCCCCTTCTGATTCAACACCAGACTTAGAAGAGGCCCCAGTTTTATTCCTCTGGAGAGCAACCTATGGATATAGAACATCATCTGTAAGATGCTCCTCCAACTCACACCACAGCCCCCATGGTCTCCAGGCTGACATATGCACAGGAAGAACACGCCTGACAGAAGACAGTTTCCCTCCCAAGGCTCATCCCAGTTCACAGCTCCTGTCTTTACCCTATGTGATTCCCCTTTGCACAAACAGCCCAGCTCCCACCAGTTCCTGCCCTCTGACACTGCCTTCCTAAAGGCAGCACCCCACAAAATGTTTGCTTCTCATTATATTTCTTGATCTTCACTGCCACTGTCACCTCCTCCCACCACACCATATGTTCCTCATCTCTTCCCTGCTGAGCAGTCTCTGATCTCTGAAATCTGACAGTTGAAGTGACCTCTCCCTCCTGGTCCCCAGCTCTGTCTCAGCAGAAGTCAGGGACTGCAGTTGGCACACACTGTTTTCCTCAGGGACACACCTGCAAACAAGGGTAAAAGCACATCCTCATTCCACCCTTAATCAGCTCTCTCTCCTGATGCTGTGGATTTTTTGGGACACAGGGGTCTCCAATTATTTGGCTATAGAGTGTTTAAGCAAGTTCTCTCACCTGGGTGAGGTCACTGGGTGTTTCACAACACAGAACCTGCCCCACATATTACCACAGACCATCCTTTCCTGAAGCCTTTTTGTCACATTTTTCTCACCAGCACCACAGAAGAGCCTCTGCCATTGCATGAACTCTCAAAGAGATTCTCGAGACACAAGGTCAGAATCTCACCCATAAACAAACCAGTTACTCCTGTTCGTGCTCCAGCTCCTCAGCCAGGACTAAAATACAGCAAAGTCAAGTTCTCTAATCTTCTACAGTATAAACCAACCAGCAATCAGAGGCTTATTAGCAGATAATGATTTACTTTCTACCCACCAGTTATTTGCAAAGATCATCCACTCTCTCTGTCTGAAGTATCATCAGGGTTTCTCCAAAAGTCTACTCCATTTATCATTAGGGGGATTTACACTGTAAACAGGACAGCTGCACTGCTAAGTCTAATTACCCTGAGAAGACAAAGCACCGTGTGCCTACACATCGTGCTGGAATTAGAAGTCCAGGTAGAACAGGAGAGAGGCTTTTAATTAAACAAAGTCAGTTACCTTTCACAGAAAGCCTATGATTTAATTTAAGCACACACACAGGAAGAACAGCAGGTCAAGCACATTCCCCATCTCGTGAACCTGAAGCCTAGTGATTGCCACACACAACAATCATTTCTACCCACCTGCTTCACATTTCTCTTTTGGAGTATTTCATTCTCTTCTTGGCTTTCTTTCCTTTAATTAGGCGCAAGGAAAAGGTTGTAGTGACTTCATAGCATGTCAGATTTAATCTGCATAAGACCCCACCACATGTTGGGGGGATGTGTGGCAGGAGTTTTTAATAAAGGATTACAGAATGCACCTGCTGTGGCTGTAATATTGTGAGCTTTTTGGAAGCTCTGGGAGGCCTGCATTAGGTCAGCTTTGACTTGAACATTTATTACTTATCAACCTTTGGCATTGGGATGGAGTCTGGAGTATGGCGATGATATCAACTGATTTAAATTGCCAAAAAAGTGATCAGGTTGTTTGCACAGGACCGGAGAAGCATTTGTCTTAATGGCTGCTGCAAAGATGGGTAGGATTCCTCTGTCCCAGACAATATTGGGTTTTTTGTTCCCAAATGTCATCAGATAATGACTTTTATGCCAACAAGTTAATTGCAAAAGCAAAGCAATGAAAATATATACTGAACCACAGTCACGTATTTTCCACTTTTGCTTCCAATTTAATGTAATGAACAGTGAGTTTTGTGAAGGAAGATTGCAGATGCCATGGAAAAATAAATGCTATTTCTGAGCAAACCATCACGCAGCCAAATGAGCTTCCAGCTCTCCCCTTTTCTTGCACCTCTTGCACTGTTCATTCCCTTCCATCTTCCACAGGGCGTGGGACAGGGGGCAGTCACTTTCTCCATGTGAAGGAGCTGAGCCCAGCGCTCCCCAGGACACACCTTTGGCCCTTTGGTGCAGGTTTGGGACAGACATCCTCACTCCAGCCAGCTGCAGCAGCTCCACATTGCTCAAGCAGCTCCAGGATCCCTGGGGCAGACAGAGGCAGCACCTGTACACTCCCCTGTGTGTTTGAGAAGCCTCCTGCTCACATTTCCTTTCCATTTTCTGGTTTTGAGGTGATTTGAACTAAGAAAAGCTCCCTGTAGGGCACTGCTGGCATGTGCAGCTGCACTGCCTGGTTCTGACAGCCCCTGGGCAGAGCCAGGAACGAGCCGTGACACAGAGCCCTTCACCAGGGCTGCAGAGCTGGACCAAGCACGGGAACCAGCCCCCTCTGGAGCACTGAGTGTCTCCTGGGAATAAATTGCTGGTCAGCTCATCGCTCAGCGTGCACCAGGACTATTTACTGCAGCCCAGCCCTGTGCGTTCTCATGGCTCGCCACAGAAGTGAGAGACATCCTGAAAATACACGGAGCACTGACAAGTGCTAATGGGGCTGCTCTCCTGCTTTAAAGCAATTCTATTAACACATTATGCTGCAACTGAGGGCAATTATTTCCAAGGGAAATGGCTCACCATGACCCACGATAGGCTCTCATAGTGGCGATCAAACTCACATGTGACTAATAAGTATAACATTAACTGAAGTTTGAGGATTTATTCAGATTTGCAGAGACACCTCCAGGGCCACAGAAGATAGACTTCTTGGGTTGCAGAAACAAAATGCAAAATAAGAAATTTCTCATTGGCTTATAAAGCTGAAGAAACTGATTTCAGATTTTTAGTAATACTTTCAATTATAAAGGAATTCCTCTGCAAAGCCAACATTTTATTTAGTAAACACTTGCAAATTAAATTCCTCATAATATGTGATAAAGTATTACATTTTACCTTCAGTTAACACTCTTTTAACCTACAAGATTGAAGAAGATTCAGGAAGTGTTTGGACAGCACTCTCGGACACATGGTATAATTTCTGGGGCTGTCCTGTACAGGGCCAGGAGTTGGACTTTGATGATCCTTGTGGCTCTCTTCCAACTCATGTTATTCTATGATCCTACCTCTGAATATCAAGGTTATTGAGAACAGTTAGAAAGGAGTTTGCAAAAATAGTGTTTACATTCCACTGTTTCTCATTTAGCATTGTCTTCCTCTCCCTTCCTGCAACCTGATGGCAGGCAGCACAGCACTGTGCATTCGATCCTTCCCTGCCACAAACATAAGCAAAATGCTGATAAATGGGATTCTCCTTGTTCCTTTGCAGCACCCAACTGGCTAAGCCGTTGCTGGAGAGGGATGAAAGCCTGTAGCTGATTCCTCTGCCACTGGAAAATCTCCACCTGTCTCCCTCCTGACACTGGTTCTCCAATACATGCCAGTCATTCTTTCATCTACCACCAATGCAAATCCATCCCAGCAGGAGCTACAAACAGGGCCAACAGCAAAAGTGGTAATGCAAGTTCTGCTGTGCCATGCATCCTGCAGCCTCAGAGGGCAACAACATGAAAAGAAATCCTTCCAGGGGGTTCCACAGTGGCTTGTCGTGAGCTCCACCACCACAAACACCTGAGAGGGTATCAGTGAGCCTGCAGCCTCCCACACCTCTCAGGATGGCTCTGCTGTGAGGGGATGGCAGCTGGTTGCAGCTACAGAACAGTTGGCAAACCTTGAGCCCTTTACAGGAAGCCATTCTGCAGCACCTGTCTGAAAGAACCAAATGCTCTTATGAAGAGTTTCCCCGGCTGCACAATACTGTAAACGTTCCTGAAGAGCAAATTGTGCTGTTTTGAAAGGATAAATTGCTCTCATCTAATTCTAATCTAATTCTAGTCCATGCAAGAGCAGTGCAGGAGGCTTTAATGACTGTCTCTACATTGCCTTTTGAATGTGTGTTTATGGAGTTTGGATAGAAGGAGTGGAAGTAGAAGGAGAACAGAAACGAGGAAAACTTAGAGCTACATCTCAGGTTGAATGAACATAGCAGCAGCTTTTACCACACAGCCAAGTTTTCCACTGCCTGTAAAGCCCTCACAGTAGCTGCACACAGTCAATATTTGACAGACAAGCTGGCAAAGCTCTTACATCTCACATTACCTGCTGACTGCACAGCAGACTGGGTCGTAGGCAGTTGGGCTGCAGGAATCCACACTAGGGAAACACCACAGTCTGGCTTCTCCGTTGGACCTGTGCCCTGGGGAAAGGATGGGAACAGCCCTGGCTCTCTCTGTCACAAGCAGTAAAGGAGAGAGGGATAGAATTGCTTTCCAGTACTGGTGGAAAACCTTTGGGCTCCATCATTCATGCAGGATTTCTATGGACAAAGGTGCACACCAGGATATCCACTGCATTTACCAACCTATCTGCACTTCTTCAACCAGCTTGGCACTGCTTCTGTGTCACAGCCTGCAGCTGGATCTCGAATAGAATCTCCATGGCAGGACTCTGTCTAGGAGCAGCACCAAATCCAGCATTCCTCTCAAGCTGGTGGCACTCTCTCCCATCCTCCTGCTCGGCCACTCCCTGAAATCAGCTGAATACCAAATCCCAACCCCAGTGCAGAAAGGACATTTATGAACTTGACAGATAAAAAATTCAAACAAATTTGTCATTCATGTAACAGTGGTTTGTCCTAGGACTGGAGATACAAGGAATCATGGTCTAGAACATAACGTGCAGTGGGAAAAAGCATTAAGAAAGGAAATAGTTAATAATTTCACAGGCTATTTATTCATATATATATATGAATAGCATATATATATATATATAGCTACTTATCAAGCAGGGAAAACACAACTGGTAGGCTCAATAATGTCATTCCTTCATCAAAAACACCTCTAGAATTTCCAAAGCAATCCTTGAATTGAGCCTCCTGTAAGGCAAAGAAAAAAATATTGTTGGAGAATACAGAAAACACTCCTGCCTCTTTCAGCTTGTCTGGCAGAACATAATTCTGCACAGCTATGGATCAGCAGATCAATGATCCAAGAACATAACTCTGTTGAAATATTCTTGATGTGGTGAGCATTAATGGCTCAGAATAGGCCTACGGGGTCTCACCCATCAGTGCACCTGCAGCAATTCAGGAAACTGTAGCATCTCTGAAACTGCCATCAGCCCATTAAACCACAGGTCTACAGAAGTACCTCTCCCTAAAGGAGGAGCAAAAGCTGATTTGATTTGGCAGACTCAAATAGCCTCATCAGAACTATTAACTAAAATATCTTCAAAGGTGCTTTTGGGGGCTTTAGATCGTGGTGAAAACCCCACACCTTTTGCATGCCGTGAATCCAGAACTGCAATGGATAAACCAAGATTCCATTCATGAATTCACATCAACACAACACATAAAAACCTCCCCACGTGGCCTTGCCAGTCTTCCCTATCCATCAGGGTCTTTCTCCAAAGAGACGACATCCAAAAGAGACTGGATTTGTGCCATCACTGCTCAAGGGTACAAGGGGGAAAAGACACAACTTTAAGAGCTACACCAAATCCATATTTTAAAGGTTTGTCCACAAAAATACTTACAGATATTTGGATAAAGCCTCTCTAAAATAGAAACTAAAATACCAATACATTAATCATAAATAAATGTGTACCATAAATGCAGCTCTGTAAGAAGAGTCCTGAAAGGTACTATAAACAGCTCAAAAATTTCTTCTTGCATGAGCTCAAACACTCCAGATCTGTTCATTGCTAGGCTTAATTTTCAGTCATGTGAAAGAAGAAGGTTTTGCTAAAAGAATGCAAATATCCCTGTGCTTCATAAAAGAAAGTTCCTTTTTTGACATGATTACTCTAATCTAATTAAAAACTGTGCTCGTCACATCTTGCAAAATTAACTGTCTTCACACAGGACAAATGCTATCATTTCAAGAGGTCACAATAAATTATTTATAAACAAGAAAACAAAATTAATTCATGATCTTAGCACCAAATTCTTTACAGACCTAATTAAAGAGCAAAAATCGGAATCCTGAAGTGACTCTGAGATGCCTCCCCACTTGCAGAATAGAAATCTGTGTGTTTAAGGGAACAACTCCACACATTTTGGGAAAGAGAAGGAAAGCACCAAATGAATAATATAAAATATGAGAGACAGGATTTTATGCAAATGCAATATGAATATCAATACACCCCAACACTAGAAGAGTGAGTGCATCATTATTCTGGAAACTGGGGGATTGGCTTTGCTGTCATTCAATGCCAAAAATCAATGCTCAGTATCCTTTTCTCATGACACTGTTACAATTCATAAATTATTAACTGGAGTCTTTTGTAAAAAGTTCCTGTTTACAAGGTTACTCTGTAAGTTAAAATGTTTGTTTGCCCTCAGATCTCTACTGTAAAGCATCTGTGGGTAGATTTACATGATGAAGTTGATAGATTTGTATTTTGACAGTACATCTGTCATCCTCGCTTCCCGTGTCAGGAGGTCAGGTGTGCACTTGGTGTTTTCAGGTGGCTCATTAGTGCCCTGTGGGATGTGCTACCTTGTCTGCTTTGCTTTAAGTGACAAAAACCCATTCCTTCTAGCCCTTGCTGCAGGAATTCACATCCCCTCTGCAATTGTTTGTGTTTTCCTGCTGTCAGAGGGTGGGATTCTTAGCACACGAACAGAGAGGACGTCTCTGGACACAGCACCGTGTCAGTCCTTCCACACACACCCAATCCCTCTGAGGGTGCAGGGTACCCCCGTGGCCTCTTCTTTACAAGAACCCATATTTGGACACTCAGCTCAGCCACTTTTCATCTTGCACCATGCCTGTTTAAAAGATGCACGTTAACCAGAGCCAGCAAGCCCTGAGCTCACTGCTAACCACGGCAGGCACCCGCGACCTTGGCAGGGGTAGGGCCTAATCCTCAGGCTGGGAAAGCCACGGGCTACTGTGGAATGAAGCAGTTTTCCCATGACTTTCCAAAGGCCCTGTAAAAGTTGTTGAAAGCAGCAGCACATTCCTCTGCTCTTCCTGCAATATTCCTCACGGATTTGCTAATGCCTCCTGCTGACTGCAGGCGCATCTTCAAAAGGCAGATAGAGAACATCATTGTGCATTCATCTGCACCCGTGTGAACTCATCAGCTCCAGGAGTTCCACAGGAATCCGAGTGACAGCAGAGTTTAGTCCTGTGAATAGCAGGGCTGTTTTACAAAGCACCGATTTTATTTTGTGGGGAGTTAGAGTAATGCATTTTACATTGATTTTACCACTGTAGTAGATTACTTTGCGAGCTACTTAATTTAAAGGGTAAGCAAACAGCTGACAATTTTGCTTGCAAATCACTTGTTCTAGTGAATTTTAAGCAATGGGTGTATTTGTTGAAAAACATGGTAAAGAAAAATCATCACGATTCTGTAAACTGGAAAATCATCCAGTGCACGAGCTTGGGTGGATCTGCATAGCACTATACAGCAGGCAAATAGATTCTGTACCTAATTTTGTGTTATCTTTTGGACTTTCTTCCCACTGCTGTAATGTTCATCTCTTTCTCACAGTGTGTGAGATGTGTGGTGTTGTAAATGTTCCTTTAAGGTGCATGAAAATTATTTTGCAATTTATTGTGGCTCTCTAAGGCCTCAGCCATATGAAGGCCACAAGCTGACAGTCCTCAGAATGTCTTGAATAATGTTTTGTATAGATAAGATGAACTATCTTGAAGTTGGTATGCGCTGTTATTTGTGAATAACTCCCATTTGTGAAATTTCATCCAAATTAGAAAAATCCATTAACTGAGATATATTCACACAGCAGAGTTCTAGACTCAAAGTACAAGCTGTTAACTCTGCCCAGGCACTTTTTTGTTTGTCTTTTTAAATAACTTTAACAGAAAAAGACATAAAGGAAATTATTTGGAGATATGCTGCTTATTCACCAAGGTAAAGCCAACAATTGGGAAAAAAGCTCCAAGTTTTATCATTGTTTAATTAATCCTGCAAGTGGGATTCTGGTTTCTCAACTAAACTCTAAGGTAACTGAAGTGAAAAGCAGTACATCCTTCCTATTTTCAGGTGGAGGGTTCTCATTTCCAGGCACTGAGAATAGAATCCCTGCAACCTTAACATTCAGAAAACCACCCTCCTGAACATAACCAATATATTCCAAATTCCAGGGTGAGCAGATCCATTCTGTTTGTCCAGAATTATTACCCATATGCGTAGCTGAGAAACACAGTGCTGCAAAAAGCAGTCCTTTAAATGACATTACTACAGTTTAGAGGTACTAATTTATCCCAAATGTTTGTTACAGGATCATCTTTATCTCAATAGATATAGAAGCATCTATTGTTATGACAGAAGTCTTGACTGTTCTCTTACCTCAGGGTCTTTTCAGTCTGCAAGCAAATTGTGAGTCTTCAAAGCCATTTTCTATTGTTGTAGGTTTGTTATAAACTAACCCTTGAGAAAATTTACAGCAAATGTAAAAAATTTATCCACTCTCTTTAGATCCAGATTTGAACAAAAATCCTTGAAGATAACAGACTTAGAGGTAAATGGTACATGGAAAAAAATCTATCATGGATTTAACAGAGTTATAGGATGCAAGGGAAACCTTGAAGGGAGTTATATTATGATAATTAAATTTCTAGATAAATAAAACACCATCTATCTAGTTTAATCTATATATCCAAGCATTACTTTTGATACCACTGCTATTTCCTTATCTAACTGGAGAAGACAAGGATGGTGGTAAGGAATTGCTGAGGAATGAACAGTGGCACTTCCTGCTCAAGAGGATGGAGCTCCTCACCAATCAGTCTTGGCAGTGCTCAACACTCCCAAAAACCAGCAATGGCAGATGACAAATAGAGCACGTAATTCTGGCCATCTGTGTCCAAAAAAATTCACCAAAACTGCAAGGAGGGCTACAAAGACAGGTAGAGGGAAGAAAAAAAGACATGAAGAAGCCACAATTATTTTATGCCTACTGAAATGTCACCTGGATGATAGGAAAGGAATCAGGGTCATCCTGATGAGGGACAAATAGAACACAGGTAAGAAACAAGATACAGGTGAAATCAGGATATGAATGAGTTCAGCTTGGATATTAATATATAATCAGAGAAGTGAGTGTCTGCAACAATCTTTGTCTGAAATTTTATGGAAAAACCGTCAACACTTTTAGAGCAAGAGGATTATTCTCTGAACCAGGACAGGAGAGCGTCTGTCCAAACAAAACCCTTGGTTTTAAACCCATAGGCTTTAGCCCCACAGAAGCTCAGCAGTGAGACTAGAGGTTGCTAAGAGGTGGTGAGCATTGCTGCTCACAAAAACTGCTCTTCTAGAACCAGTAGTTCAACATAAACTGCTCCAGAGAGAACACACCAAGGATCTGGGGCACGGTTCTCTCCCACTAACAGAGCTGCTGGCACAGCCTTTAATTCTGCTGTCTCTCAGCAGAAGGGCAGAGCTGCTGTCAGATGCCAGACAACATTGGAAGCAGCAGCAATTCTCCAAAAAAAGAGGCAGGCACACATCACAGCATTTGTGCAATGAGTCAGAAAACGCTGTAAATCAACCCAAGATCCTCTGGAACAAAACTTCTTTAGGAATATAATCATGGGCTGGGCTTCTAAGAAGGCAGGTCATTCATTTGGGCTGTATTTCATAATCCCATGCTACCAAGTTTATGTTGTAGTTTCCACCTTCCTCAGTGACAGCAGAAGCCCCTTCCAGGGATCTATTTCAGGGCATGTGACATACTGCACCCCTTTGGGGTAGGACTGAATTAGACAAGTCTTCATTTTGTTCTCAATTCCACCATTAATCCAGTGTATGGCCACTGGAAAGTAACTTATTTTCTTTGTATTTAGCTTCAAAAATAGACAGCTTTTCTCTAGAA
>VWZN01014357.1:368234-402185 GCA_013396955.1 Regulus satrapa
AAAATACACCTTTTTTCTGTAAACTTTTTTTTTTTTTTTTTTTTTTTTTTTTTTTTTTTTTTTTTTTTTTCCCCACCTAGGACACCTCAGCAATGGTTTTAACTGAGCATCGCCATAGAGCACTTACCAAAATACATAAATAAATTCCAGTTACTGGTCAACACTGTACAAATAGCAAAGGAAAAGGATCTTCCCTGATGACACCATGAATATATATATATGGAGAGAAACAATAGAAATATTAAAGGTAATTTTAAAATTTAATCAGAAAATCAAGACAATGGAAAAATATCAGGAATGTAGAGCTCATTAGGGCAAGCAGAGTCTATTAACTGTTCAGCTGTCCAAGCACAGAGCAGAAAATCTCATTTGCTTATCACTGAGTACAATGTCTGCTACGATCCCAGCTGTAATCAAATACATAATTGAAAGTGACCTAATCCAAGGAAATCAAAACCAAAAAACACAGGGCCAGATCTTTCCACCAGTGACCCTGGTAGAATTAACTGGCTGAATGCTCCCACTCACTCCAGCAAATCAGAAGTTAATAATTATGACCCTGAACAGCTTCCCACTGCTGATGGGATCTTTCCCATACACTAGAAAGCTTATGCACAATTACATTAGCACAAGACACCTTTTTTCTTTTTTTCACCTCTCTGTCTATATAAAAATTGGATGTGCATTGTTACCCCAATATTTACATAAAGCAAAACAATGACTTCTGTCTCTGGTTCACCAGCAGTTCATCTGCACCACTGCAATGTCAGTGGGAACAGTCTGATTACAGCTTCACCTCTACCCTCCATTCTATTTATGAAGACTGATGACAAAAAACTCTAACAGGCAAATAAAAAAAAAAAAAGAGCATGAAATGCATCTACAATAATAGGGAACAATTATGTGTCTCAAAATGTAACCACTTGGAAATTCAGTCTGTCAAGGAACTGGACATTTAATTATTATAATCATTCTAAACAAGAACTAATTGAAAGTGAAGATTCACTTTTATCTAGAATTTTTCTTATGAATTTCAAGTATGTTACCTATTAGGATATAACCAAAGCTATGAAAATCCAAACAAATTACTCCCCTTCCAGTAAGCCTTCTTTATGCAGTGCAAGCCTGCTCTCCTTTTTTTTGAGGCATCTCAATGAATATTTCTAGCTAATGGCTAAATTCTTTTCCATATCTAGATTCAAAGAGGCAAGGAATATGTATACTTTGCTATTCCCCTAGAGAATGGATTTATTTTAGGACAAGAAATACTATGCCTGCATTCAAATTTTATCTCTTCCTCATGCTTTCCTGCCATCACTTATGAATGTAAAGGTTAAACTACCTAGAACTACCTAAGGAAATAAATCTAATTGCACAGCTATAACCAAAGTTTTCCCTACAATAATTGCTACTAATTCTATAAGTTCCATCTTTTCACCTTCATACCACCTTGATAGGTACTAAATTACAGTTAAAAATACACTAAGACATAATTTACTAACACGATCCCATCAATTCACTGGGATCAGCTTTGTATTTTTATGTTGTACTGTATGCAAGAAACACCTCAGAAAAATCCCTAGAATCATAGAGGTTGAAAATACCTTAGAGATCACCTGTACCAGTTCTAATGTCAGCATTTTCTTTCTATGATCAACTAAGTTACATTCATGACCTAAACTCATTTAAAATAATTTTACATATCTTTGTGTCATTGAGAAAGTCTTATCCTTGGTGCACCACAGGAAGCTCAGGTGTGTTCTTCCACAATTTTCAGCCAGGTCTCAGAGTCTTAGGAATCCAAGGTGCATTTCAGGTAGAACTAAATATCCTTGTTTTTTCTTGTAAAATTATAATGTATCACTCAATAGCAAAATCCTGGTCCAGGAACTGCAGCCACAGTTGAAGGGAGAAGTGCTGTCCTTTTTCCCCAACCCCTTTGCAAGTTCAAAGGATGAAGTCAAGAACATCATGACAAAAAAGGGTCTCTGTGTAACAGCCAAAGACCAGTTCCACATTCCAGAGTTCTGGGAGTGACCCTCAGGTTCAGCCTTTGCTACCGTGTTACCTATAAAAGAAGGGGAAACAGTTACTTACACAGAACTGACCAAAATTAAAAATAAAAAAAAAGATTTATCAGGTGTGTTGTTACTGCAAAAGAACTGTGCACACAAATAGACAATGAATGAACTTGTCCCAGCCACACCTTTATACCACACAGAGAAGCAGAGTCTCAATATAAATGTTAATTACACTGTTATTTGATAGCATGAGGGGAGTTTGCAGACAAAGAAATGGCAGGTCACCGTAAAATTTGCCACCAACATCTCCTGGAAATCTCCTCTTTTACTTTGCTTCATGTCATTCCCACCACCAATGCCTCTAGTACAAGTGTAGGATTTACATCCCAAAGGGCCATTCATGCATAGTGCTGCCCATTCCCTGTGGTCCATCTACAGGAGGGGATCAGGGACCAGGCAGCACATGGGAATAAATTGTTCTTGCAGCAGCAATCTCCCCCAGACAGCAGAACTCCCCCAGGAGCCTGGAGGGGCTGCAGGGATGTGTTCAAGCCTAAACGCACACACAGGGCACAGCAGCTCTGGCTGCACAGTGAGGAGGGTCCTGTTGGATTTCCTGTCCTGGAAATGGATGAGAACAGGCAGCTGGAAGGAGGAAAGCTTTGTCAGCTCTGCTCTGCAGTGTCTACACGTGTCACAAAACTGAACAGACACTCAGCATAGAGAAGTTTTTATTTCCTTCCCTGAGGGAACTGATGGAAGATGCAAATTCCTCAGCTTTGCACATTTTAGCTGTCCCACTCAGACACTAACTATTCATTGAAATACTGAGTAGTGTCAGCAGTCTCCTGTGCTTCAAATGTTTTAGTTACACTATTTTTACTTATTTTCATGGAATGAGAAAATAGAGGACTTAGAGTTGATTAAATGACATTTCTTCTTTCGGTGAATAATTAACCTGTGGAAGCCGCTGTCCCACGTAGCACTGATCCCAGGGTCTTAAAAAGCTTTAAAAATTGATTACAAATTTAAATGGTAATGAGATCATCTCTGGTGCATAACACAGAAAAAAAATAGTATGGAATGGATCTCAACTATTGTGTTTTAGACATAAGGCAACTGTTAAACTGGGAAAAATTCATGGATGGGTACATTTTCTGTAAGTGTCCCAAAGGCTTTTGCCATGTCTGATTTGAGCATCCTATTGCTGAAGCTCACAAGGTGGCTGAACAGTTTGGGCTACTGCTCTGACAGTTCAAATAGTCCTCTTTATGTAAAATTGTAATAATATACCTAAAAATATTTTATTAATCTGAGAAAAATCTTTGGTTCGTTTTCAAAATAAAAATAGAAGTTACACCATATTTTCTTTTTCCTGTGACAAGGGAACTTGTCTTTCCATTCTAGTGTCCTTACAACTGTCCATAGGAAGGAAGAGGCAGCTGCATGAGTGAGGAACTGACGCCTCAGCCTTTCAGCCATCAGTGCCAACATAAAGGTCTCTGCTCTGCCCCCCAGCCCTCCAGTATCTCTGGAAGGCATCAAGGATAATTAAGCCTCACTAAAAGGATAATTAACCTGACTCAGTCTTCTCCATTAATGTTCTTTTGGTATAAATTGTCAGTTTTCTGGTATGTTCAGAGATGAAGTTGTCATGTACAACATCTAGAGCTCCTAATTCACCAGTCTCACCCTTCAGTGTGGTGCTACAATGCTACTCCTTATCTACAAATGAGTAGTTAAAAATCAGCGCTGGGAAAAAACCTGAAAGGCTGAGGATTATCTTTATCTTGCAATAGCTGAGTCCTGGTCATCCACACTGATGCCAGAGCTTGCAGACCAAATTCCAGGCATGGTATCCACTACAGGAGAACAGCAGGGCCCAGGTGTGCTATAGACTATACTTTGGCACTTAATAAATAACATTGGCCATAGGATCATAGAACGGTTTGGCTTGAAAAAGTTCTTGGAGCTCTTCTAGCTCCAACCCCTCTGCCATGTGCAGGGATGCCACATACTCTGTGCCACTGTGCAATGTCTACAGACCACCAGCGTCACACCCCAGCTGCACAAAACATCCAATTCCCTCTCACCTATCCAGAAATTAGTGCAGCTTTCACTCCTCAGAGCAGCCTTTACCAATCAACATTTGGTGACAGTATTGCTTATTAACTCAGACTGTAACTTAATGAACAACATTCCCATCCAGGAGAGGCTGTAAAGGGAAAAGCTGAGCATATGTCTCTCCTTGCTATTGCCTGCTAAAGACTCCGGGTTTATGATGTATTTAGACATGCAGTTTGCTGTGACTTGTTGAACTTCAATGCACTGAACTCATCTTAAATTGCCAAGCAGACAGAGGAGGGGATATTTTCTCCCCATTAATTAAGAAATAATATGACACAGCAAAGGTTTGGTTTAAAAAAAAAAAAAAAATCAGGCCAGCTATAAGGGTGGTCTGCATCTAGAAATATTCTGAACCAACCTCATTTCCAGTGGGGCTCAGTGGCATCAGTGCAGGTTCCCAACAACTCCCAAGCCAGACTGATACTTTCAAAAGGTGAAAGGCTGTCCAGCACAGGACTCTAACGTTATGTGACAGTGGGAAAGATCTCGGATTCCTGTACTCAGTCTGCAAATTGAAGAATTGCTTCTGGAACACGATTATCCCTCTAGCACTGAGCACAACACAACACTCTCTTTGGCTCACTGAAGATTGAATCAGGACCATTTTCAGTTTGACTGCAGGAGTGAAGGGGCAGTTCTGACCTAATATTTCCTCTCTGAGAGCAGCCACATTAACCACAGCTTTCCAAAACATTGAGAAGGCCAAGACTGGTGCTCACACCCACAGACACAATGCAATAAGAGCAATGAGCAGACTGTCACCTTTAAATATAGGGGATCTCTGTACTTGCCTTTGTGGTTTTGACTTTATTTCCACTGCTGCAAGACCAACCTGAATAGTCTGGTAGTACTTTGCAGTCCTCTCCATCTAAGCAGGGGTTCATGTGACACCACCACTTCTGAAGGACAATGGAAGCTGGAAAAAAAGAAGCAGGAAAGAGAAAAAAAAAATGTTTTCTTCATTACTGCTGTTTTGGTTTTTGGGGGTTTTTTTTGCAGGGAGGTTGTCTGTGCCACATTCAATTGGTGGATTTCAGAAGGTAGAAACCGCTGTTTACTTGTTCAATAGTGAATTACACGGACGTGTTTGAGGTAAAAAAATGACTATACACTTCACCAGCCCTCAGAAGGGTGAATGCCATATGCAGATGGTGGAGAGGCAGACACCACCAGAGACTGACTCCAGCATTTGAACTGACCTCGGGAAGTGCCTTTCCATCTCCACTGACTACAAAAACACCTTGATTCCTTCATTTGCATGCTTCAGTCAAGTACCTGCTGTAAGGGGGAATGAAGCTGAGGCTTCCTGTTTAACCCACACGTGCACAGGGAGACTGGACAGAGAAATGCCAGTTTCTCCCTTCACTGGGTGAGAAAATAGAATTGCTCAGAGATGTAAACCCATGAGGTGTGTCAGCAAATACTGCAGGTAAGAATGGGGAAACCTCTGGAAAGCACTAGAATATCAACTAAAAAATCTACTTGCAGTCACACTGCCACTTTTGTAACATGTTTTGGAAGGCTACAATTATACCCATTAACTGGGAAAATTTATTAATTTTCTACCCTTAAGCCAATTTCTATTAAGACCCTGCCTATTATTTTCAGAAATATAGTCATGACTTTAGAAATCTGCTGTTAACAACAGCACAAACACCTGCATGCATTTCTCAGTTTTGCATTGTACATAGCACTCATCAAATCCCAGAAAATTTATTATGAAATGTATCAGTACACAATCCTACATAATCTATATTAGATTTCAAAATACAATATGGCTTAAAACGTTGATTCAGCTAGTCTGCATTATGCTACTATGTGCACAATCTATTGAATCCCATGCCTTACAAGATAACACATTCAGAAGAGATGAACAAAAATAATGGAGTCTACTTCTTGCAAAGCAATTTTTTCCCCTTTTAATTTCAAGACATATTTGTTCTTCTGCAACCTTTAAATTAGGGTGTCAAGCAGGCAAGCTGACATCAGGATATTGCAGAATTGTTCATTCAATTACTTTTGTTTTGTATTATTACTGAAAAGCATTATGAAAAAATACACTTCTGGAACACTGCTTTGGCTTTCATAAACTAATCTTTCAGTCTTATAACATTACAAAATAAATGTATGAACTTACAGCAGCCATTTGGGCCTCAGATCATTTGCATTTTTACTGATTGACTGCAGACATCAGGTTGTAGACAAAAAATGGGTGAAACCTGACTGTGCTTCCTGGGAGGTGAGAGATCATTTCTGATGAGGTCAGTATTGATGGAGTGAAAAACACCCAGAGAAGGTGGCAGCACCTAACAGGGCTCCTGGCACAGAGGAAAACAGGCAAAACGAGGGAGTGTGGGATGGAAAGAGGCTCCATGATTCTTCCTGGAGGAGTGGGAATGAGGAAAGGCAAGCCACAGCTCTGCTGGGGCAGGTAGGGCTGGGTGGTTTGAGGTGGGAACATCAGGTACCAAGCACAGCAGAGAGAATCACTGCCCTCATGCAAATGATCGCCACTACCAATGAAAATAAAAACAGCTATAAGCCTTTTTCTTGTTTGTTTGTTTTTTGCACACCCTATGCTTTGGGTGTATCCTTCCCTTCAAACTCGGGGCAAATTAAACAAGCCTGTGTTCAGGAATATGCAAATTCAAGACCCAAACATTTTCTTGCTTCCACAGTGTAGGAGTCTACTGGAAGATATGTACAGAGTGGGAGAAAACACATCTAACCCTGAGGCTAAGGAAAGAAACTTACAGTTTCAGCTGCAGCTCATTGTAGTCCCAGATGCTTGCAAAAATAAGCACAGCCTGCTAAAACATTACTCTAAAGAGTGAGGGGGATTCAAAGGCTTCCACTTTAAAAGTCATAATCATTCATAATATTTTGTTGCACCTAATTGCAACTATACTTGAAGAAAAAAAACCAGCTATTAAATTCCTTCAGCAACTGTTGACTGAATCAAGCTTCTGCAGTACTTACCTGTTTCTGCCACAGAATGACAGCGTCACCTTTGCGCACTTTAAAAGTGAGTTCAAAATAATGCCTGACTTCTATTATCTGTTATATGTAAAAGTATTTCTGCTATTTGATGTGTCACCTAAAAAGGCAGAAGATACTTCTGGTGTAACAAGAAAACTCTCTAAGAAAATGCACAGTTAAACTTAACTGTAGTGATGAATTACAAAGCATAAAAACACTAGGCATCTAAAACTTTTTAAAAATAGCTGTTTTGACAGCTTCATAATAGGTAAAAAAAACAACTCAAAAAACAGATTCACATGTATTTAGAGTTTTATGTCTGACCCTAAATATTTCTGAACAGTAGATTAGAATCGGACTTTGAAGCTTTTTGTTTTATGTTTAAATGAACTGGTCACAATTTTATGTGCAAAAGAATGAAAACAGGATCTTGTTCATGAATTAATTAAATGAGGGATTTCGATAATTTTAAGATCTTTTAAAAGTCTGTCTTGGAGTATGTTTACTGACTTAACAAGAACAGCAACCACTACAAAAAATAGGCACATTAGATGGTGAAATATTGATCTAGAGAAAATCTCTTCATATCAGATGCCCCAGCACCATCTGCATGCCCAGTCTTGGGGTTGCATTTATTATCCAATGAATTTTTAGCCAAGCTACTAAGTCTTAAGACATCTGGAAGAGTTAATATCATAAGCTTGAATTTCCTGGCTTATGCTGTTTTCAAACTAGTTTTAGAGGAGAATTCTTGCGTGAAAAAAATTAAGAAATTTTATTGGCACAGACATGAAATGGACCAGTACATATATTAAGAGGATTAATTACACCAAGATTTATGCACAGGCTCATTATCATCAATGCACAGAGATGTTTCTGAAATTAACAAAAGGAAGGATTACGCTTTTAGTAGCAGTGGGAAGTCAGACAGCAAGGAGACTGAACTTCTCAAACAATCTTAAGGAGCACGAGTGAGCAGAGCCTCTGTTACTGTTGGGTTGGACGTGATATATTCTCATACACACTTGAATAATATAACTGTGGTGTCTTCTTTATCTTGTGTGTTCTACAGTTTATATATTCTTTAAAAAGTGTGATTCTAAATCATTAACTGCATTCACAATAGCTTATTATATTTATTGGTGTAAAGCAATTAGTGGTAATATATTTGGTAAAAGTTTTTTGCAAAAAGTTAGTAAGGCACATATACACATTTACTCATATATGTAGTTTAACTACAAAAATCTTTTATATATCTTTTTAATTATTTTGCATGCTCATAACTTTGGTTTTTTTCTTTATTATAGATATATGTCTCATAATCTGAAGGTCCTTGAGTTTGATCCTCACACGGGGCATCCTTTTGTAATGCTTCTGTGTTGCTTTTAGCTTTTTCTAGAGTTGGGATTAATGTTAGAGAGACATTGGTTCTCGTTGGGACTCGGATGTTCTTTAGGTCTTATTAATATTACAGTCTTACAAGGCGTGAGTTCTTAGTACACAAGCTAACAAGGTAGAAATGGCGATGATAGTTTCTTGCTACAAGGTCTTTTAAGAGTAAACTAACTAATTAAGGATGGCTAGTTAAATTATTTTAATTTTTAACTTAAGAATTAATCGTTTGTTGCCACATTGCAGACTTTTTTATCTAATTACATAATCTTACACCCATGAAGAAGAAGGAGGAGGAGAAAGTGGAGGAGGAGAAAAATTATAAATTAAAATTCCTATCTTGTTTTTCATATATTACTGTATCTTAAAACCTAAAACTATGCATTTTTACCATGTGATATCACACACCTCTATTCAAACTACACACCCATCATCCCAGTCCCATCACTCGACTTCAGGAGCCTTCTCCAAGGTCTCAGGTCAAAGGCAGCAACATTCTCCTGAGGGTCAGCGCCTGTCAGCACAGAAAACTCGGAATTCTCTGCGCCCAGCGTTCCAACCAACGTACTCTAAATTTACCAATCACCTTTTCTTCGACTACCTCTGTTTAATTTACAAGTTAGCTATCGGGCCCCTCGGCAAGGTCTCACCTTCCACGCAGGAGGGCTGAGCGCGCGTGGTGCCGGCCACCTGGCCGGGGAAGCAGGAGCACTTCACCGTCTGCGAGCGCTCCTCGATCCGGTTCTTGTTGCAGCACCGGTGCACGGCCACCACTTCACACGTCCCCTGCTTCACCTGGTGCTGGCCTAATGAATCCAGAGGTAAGGGATGGAGAGAAAAAAAAAAAAACCCACATCAGTGCCTTGGGGAGGAGTCAGGCTGGGCAGTGCTACAAGATACTGAATATCTCCAGCTCCAGGTCAAACCCCAGGGACGCAAAGAAACCAAGTGTTTTGTAGGATCTGGCTTGTTCCCTGGGTTTATATGCTATTCTTTCTCATAAAATTAGTTTCTGTAAGTCAGTTTTCCAATCTGTCTTCTCTCAGCCTTACAAAGCCATAAGGAGAAGAGCAGGTTGGGGTATGCAGTTAGATGATGAAGTCAAAAAGACAGAACACAGCCCTCTTCCTTTGCCTTCCTGACATCCATCAGGTTTCATATTTAATTCTTGCCCTTCATAAATGGACGCAGCGACATGATAATATTTAATGCAAGAGAAACATCTTAAATAGTAGGGAAAATTTTTATCACATCAACATGTAAGCTCTGCTTACTATGCCTGTCATCACAGACAGCCTGAGAACAAGGTTGGCTGTAGAGCTGTCATGGATAGTCAAGTTTTATCAAAAAAAAAACCCAAAAAAAAAAAAAAAACCACAAAAAAACAAAAACAAAACAAAACAAAAAAACAACAACAAAACCAAAAAAAAACCTAAAAAAACCCAGATTGCATGGATTTCTTCAGTTCCGTCCCAGACCATTCTGAAAAAACCTCTGATAAATATTGTGTCCTCCTAATGACATTTCATTCCTGATTACCCCTTTTCTCATGATTCATGTCCCCTATTTCTCAAAGTATATTTTCTGTCTCCCTTTCTCTTCCTTGCCTTTGCCTTCAAGTCTCTCCTTACTGCTCCTTGCAACTGATCATTTTCCTCTGCTGCCAAACTTCCTCTCCATCCTGCCTAAACCTTCTCTCAGAAACTCCACTCCACAAGCCCCTCAGCTCTTTGCGTAAGTCATTTCCATGTCCTCACTTTCCTGAACAGCCTTCAAGTGCTTCATCTTGCATTTGTCTTGTCTTATTTAGAGTAGAGCCTTGGATGGCTCTTATCTGTGTTTGTAAAGCACCTTGTAAATTAACAGCACTACAGAGCAAGGTGAGCTATTTCATAAGAGAGCGAGACAGAGAGACAACACTGAGAATAATAAAAATAGCCACCATCAAAGCAGCACAAAGTGTGGGAAGAGAGACAGCACAGATATTGGTGTAGGTGTGGCTGATATCAAAGGCATAGAGAATAAAGAAACACAGGGGGAGGGGAGAGACTTCTCCACAAACAGACAGTCCTCCAAGTGACGCACCTGAGAATTATCCTGCTTCCTTCCTCTATATTTGCCTTGTTTGGAGGTTTTTATTTGGATACTGTGGGTAGGTTTGGTTTTTTACAGTATCTGCTGCTAACTAACATCAGGTACACCTTTGCAAATGAAATTTTCCTGAAGGACAAAGATCATTGTAATTTTTGTGCAAAAAAAAAAAAAAAAAGTTATAACTTGATTAGGTGTGAAACCTTAACTTTCAAAAAGAGTTAGCAGTGCAATTTAGGCTTCTATGGGGGTTCTTAAAAGAAAGTATTAAATACATACATACAACTTTTTTTAAATGTTGGCTTGGCAGTGTTCCTTGCTGTGTATGTTTTGGTTTCACAAGTATTTCAAGCACAGCTGAAATACTTGTGAAAACACTTGGCTGCCTGAATTTCATTGCCAAATTTGTATTCATAACAACCTCAATGGATAAGAAGCTATGCATATTCAATCTTGGAGTGGAAATGTAGTGTTCTACTTGAGCAGTCAACTTTTTAAAAATTATATATACAGTGAGTTTTGGGTGAGTTTTTTTTCCTTTTTTCCCCTGAGGACAAAGCTACACTACTTTTAAGCAAAAAGTGCTACAGTAGAAAAAAAGCATAAGGTATTTCACAATCAGTTGGCAAAATGCTGAAGATAAAAGTACCTTACAGAGCCACTGTAATAAGTTTATTGGCAGACTCTGACTTTTCATGCAAGTACCTAATACCCATACAATAATAAACATGGAAAAAAAATGAAAACAGGTACTAGTCAGGAGGACAGCAGCTTCTCTGTAACTCAGTATGAAAACAAACAAACAAACAAACAAACCCAATGCAAGAGAGAAAGTAAATTAGCCACTTCATCCCAAAGTACTGTTCCTCAAAATACCTGACACGACAATGCTTGTAGAAGAGGTGGCACAAGTTCTGACAGAAAAGATTGTGCAAAATGAGATCATTATTTAAGAGAAATTGTTTATTTATTTATTTATTAAATAAATTAAATATTTATTTCATTATCTGTTTATTAGTTCTACAGCTTGAATCAAAATTCTTTGGAGTAAACAGGAGAAAATTTCCTTTAGTTTCTTACCGTGCCTATTTGGTGGCTCTGTTGTGGAATCAACAACTGAGTTTCTATTCATTTAAGGAGAGCAAGGTCAGAGTCTGGTTTGTGTCTTGAGAATGAGATTTTATAAGGGAAGCAATAAAACCCAAAAATTTTTAGCTGCTCAGGCCACATATTTGCGTTTGCCATGTATTTCATCTGAAAGACCAAGTGGCCAGGTCTCATCCTTAACCAAAGTCACTCTTCACCAGACACCAGATGCTAAGATAAGAGAAGCCTTTTTTCCAGAAGGTACATCATAAGGATGGGCATGATCCAGCTCCAAGGACCAATATTTAGCTGCAAGTGTGCCTTTTTTTCCAGCTCAAATCCTGCTTCCTTTACCTGAACAGTCCTGTGAAACTATTACCAAAGGAAATCAAACACGCTGGCCCTGGGCATACAGCCCCAAAAACCTGGGGCTCTCTTTCAATTATTTTGTTTGGTTTTTAAAGCAGTGACAGTGCTGCCCTGGAGTGCCAGGAGTCAACAGACACACTGCTGTTTGCAGAAGATGAGATTAAGTTACCTCCTGAAAGCAGCCCTTGGTTCAGGAGCTGCTTTACTCTCACATTTCTGTTTGGCAGCTCCAAGCAGGCAAGGGAAGGGGTCCCATCCTCATCTCCTGGCAGCAGTGGGATGCCCAGGTTTGAAAACACCTCTGCCACACAAGGGAAGGCAGCACTCCCCTCCCTCATCCCTAATGCACAGCTCTTATGGAGTACAACACTGGAGGCACTAAAAAGCCACAGACATCTGCATGCATCATTTGCATTAATTGGATTGCCCTTGTAATAGTCTTTCCCCTCCTACATGCTCACATCGATATTTCCTCCTGCTTGTTCACACACATCCTGACACTTTTTATGCTGTTGAGCACCATATGAATTTCTCCTTAATACTCAGACACATCTGTGAGCAGGTGCTGAGCAAATGCTGAGGGTTAACGTGGTGCCTTTTGGTCCTGGTTTTGCCAATGTTCAGAAATCTGGAGGATAAACACTCATTTGCAGATGGCTTTCACATTCAAGGAAACTCAGAGAAAATCTTAACCACCCCTAACTCGATCTGTTCTAGATCTACTGGAATCTGCTCTATCTGCATTCAGGTATCCAACAGCAGCAAAAAGAAAGATTCTCTCCTGCATGTTTTAACATTCCTCTCGCACTAAATAAACCTTCACCTCTGGTTTAAAGTACACTTAACGTGCAGCTGAGATTATACTGACAGAAACACTCAAGAAATGCCTTAAAATATTTTAAAATTGATGGATTCTCCAGGAGCCAAGTCATTAGAGGAGCTGGGACTGAAGAGTTTTTAAAATATGAAGATCACAGTAAGTGAATTTTATGCTGGACACATCAGGAAAGCCATTTCAGGGAGAAATACAGTAAGAGAGAGGGAGAAAAGCTGTGGGGAGCAAAGCCCATAAATTCATAGCTCATCACCTGTAAACCTATTCAGATCTGTGACTTCAGGACTGTCGATATTTGGGGTTGAAATTCAGTTTCATCTTCTCTTTTAAATAAGAAAACACTCCGAAGGGAGAAACGTTTTATCAGCAGCACCCCCACAGAAAGGTCTCTGTCACAGAGCACCTTCTGCATATGGAAGGGAGAACAGGGGCCAGCCAGGCACGGTGGAGGACAGGGGATGAGTGCTGAAAACCACGTGGCTCTGTGTTTCCTCTCATCAGGAGCTTGGCACGTGTGTTGCCATCCAGATCCTGATTTCTTTACAGCCCTGCTTCCCCAGAAACAACAGTGCTGTTCTGGTTCACTGAGGACACTTTCTCTGTCTCCCAGCACAGGGCACAGACACAATGGGACAGGGTTCCCTGTGGAACACATAATGGAACAACCTCCAGGACACTCCCTGCAGCAATGCTGCTGCCTTCAGAACGAGACACCCACAGATTACAGCAGCCCTCGGGTGCCCAGGTCTAGAATGCTTTTTAATGCTCTCAAGAAGTGGCCACATGAAGGATCTGTGACCATTTATTTGTTGTCTTCACGATTTTCATCCCAGAAGAAGGTGCAAGACAGCCCTCGGGGATTTCATAGAAAATAAATGTCATCTCTGAAGAACAAATACAAACCAGGAAGTTGTTGGACTTGGACATTACAAGCCAACACAAGTGTTATAAGTGGAGTTGACTCAAAAATCACTACTGGACTGTTTATTCTCAGTGGTATTCTTAATATTCGCAGTATTATTCCCAATACTTTTCAACAAATATATTTGACAAAATCTTATTTTCACTTTCTTCACAGAAGTCAGAGGGCAGATACTCAATTAATTCTTCCAAGACTCTTTGAAATGCTCAAAAGAAAAGAGGGAAATACAATTATTGTTAATAAAATATCAAACATGGTAGTGATGCACTTCAAAATCACAAGGAACATATCAAAGGAAGGAGGAGGTTTTCAGAAGTTTGCTAACCAATTCTGTCCACATCCATTTCATCTCTGTGACTAATTCTGATCACTCCCAGGGAGTGCTGGCTCAATGCAATATACATGCAGGCAGCACGCCTCTACCAGAAATCCTGAACAACCGCCTTTCTTTCTAATTTCTTGGCTAAGAAACATAAGGAAAAGGCAAATTTAAAGGGAGTTTTTAATCTCTGTTTCATAATCTGCCGCCTCTGTTGAAGAGAGCTACTATGTTGTGGAGAGCAGCAAATCTGGAGTAGGATGAGCCCAGCTCAGCACATTCTTCAGAAAGCCTCATAACCAGCAAGCTCGGTCTGCACAAAATCAACTGCATCATTTATTTAAAGGGTAAGAGGATGGATGTCAATAGGAGGATGAACAGCTATGGAACAAAATACTGCAGACAACATTAAGAGAAACAAATGAGTTTCGAAGTCAGCGCTGGTGCTGTTGGGAAGAGGAAAGCACTTGAAGAAGGTTGGTGCCAGTTCATCATCTGCCTCCATCTCGTGCTGGCTTTTGCTTGCAAATACATGAGCATAGGAAGCGCACACCAGAAGGCAAATATTGTCAGAAAAACACAATTAGAGGAAATAACACTTGCTGGTTTTCATATTCTTTGCCAAACATATTTACAATAACCAATCTGGCTCAGAGGGCAGGGTTTTTGAGGGGTAAAAGCGGAAAACAGCTATTTCTAAACACAACAATTCTTCTTGAGAAGAAAAGCTGAAATTCACTTGGAAAGTGAAATTTACACACCATATTAGAGACTGAGACTATCAGCAGAGCATTTTCTCCACTACCATTCGATTGGCTACTGGATTTTTGTCCTAATTTCACATTCATGTCACAAAGTTCTGTCTTTGATGCTCTTCTCCTTAAAGGATATAGAGTTTATATATGTATACACACACAATCACGCTCAGAAATTGTCTCTGAATATACAAATCAGTCCATTTCCACTTTTAAAATTCAACCTTTTCACTTATGGGCAGTAAGGGAGTGCTCAGAGAAAGTCCAGAACTGCCACAAAAGCCCAGATCAGCTGTTCTAGGAATAAATGGACAAGAAATATCTTCCCATAACCACCAGCCCTGGACAGCAGGTAAAGTAAGATGTAAACCACAATAAAATCACACAAAAACAAAACAAACACATTTTAAAAATGGTGGGAAAGGAATCCTATTGGTTAACCATTACTCTTACAATCCTCAAATACACTGCAGGATCGTAATTCTTAGTGCTAACATCTGTAAGAAAAAAGCAAGAAAATTTGCAGCCATTTTACAGTTGTGAGAATAGAGGTTGGAGCTTCCACAATGTGCAGGTTTCAAACCAAGGAGTTTTTCTCACAACTTAAAGTTACAGATTTTGTTGTCATCAAGAAAATTGTGCTCTTTTTTTTCCTGGTGGAAAGCAGCAGGATGATATGTGCAAAATCCCAATCAAGATTTTAACTGGGGAATGAGGGAACCAGCCCTGAACCCACTTTAACTTGTTTCAGGTGAGAAGTGACACATGGGGTAAAAAAAACCAATAAAAATCAGCTCTCAAAACAAGGAGCTAAGTAGAGAGGAACACCAGGGGTACAAGGAAGTGTACCTCTATATTTGAAAATTGGTGAGCGACCTCAAACCCTGATAATGAGACCCAAAGAGTTAATGAAATCATAACCCTTCAGAGCAGGTGGAGGAACCTGCTGACACAGCTGGAGAGAATCATGTACCACAGTGAATTCTGCAGTGAGTGTCAGAGGTCACATCCATATGGAGATTAAAGTCCCCTGGAATAAGTAGCACAGGTGACCTTAGATCAGACACAAGCACAGAGACTCCTCCAAGGAACGAAACATTAAATCTGAGTGGTCGATAAATCAAAACAGCTGAGAAGGTGCTGGAAATGCAGGAGGGAGGAGGGAAAAGCTGCTGCAAGTGGGGAAGGTGGATGAAGGGTGACCTGGAAGCAAAAACAAATTAGAACATGAGTGTCTCTACCTGCCAGGGTGCTCACTGAAGTCAATCAATGAGGACTGCTGCCTCTCAGCTGGGCACCAACACCCTCATCCCTTGTACAGACAAAATCCAAGAGTGTAAAACCTCGTAAGGCACCTCAGAGTAAAGCAGGGTTAATAATTTCCCACAGGGAGCTTCGTTCTGTGGGGCTATTTTAGGTGAGGCAGAGGAGAAAACGCAAAGGAAAGATTTGGTTTTCAATCATAACTTGTAGCAAATGAGCCACATTGTGCTCTCTAATATAGAAGTATTTCCCAGGTGTCCCATTAACATTCACTCTTGCTATTACACACGGACCACTATTTTTCTCTCCTTTGTTCCTTCCTTCACAAATTTATCATGAGAGAAATGGAAAGAGAATGAAACCAGCTCCCTGGAGAGATTTCTGCTTGCCTGAAGAAAGCAGGTACACACACATCCATACTGGCCTGGCTTATGGTTACTCACCACTTTTTAAACAAAAATTAAAATTTCTGTCTCAAGTATGAGAGCAGATTTCCTCCTAAAACAGGGCTGGTCTTGCCATAGGAAAGCAAAAATAGCATATTTGGGACCACAAACTGAGAAAACCAGTCCCATCCACATCAATAATAAAGCCATCCTACCCAAGGTGTCACTAACACAGCCCTTGCAGGCACCAGGAGCTCACTGCCATTTGCAGTTGCTCTCCACATGCAGTCTCAGGGCTGTGCTTGCTGTCTCAGAGCAGTTTCTTGCTGCTCATCTATGGCATGGCAAAAATTCATTTAATAGTATCACAATCTTTAAGGAAAAAAAAAAAAAACAACAAAACAAACCAACAACAACAACAAAACTTTTTGTTTCTGTCTCGTGCATGCAACAAATTATATTTTGAGGATTAAGCCCTGTGCCTTTCTGAGCATTCCTCCATCACCTGAAATCTCTAATGATCATTTCAGGCTTACTTGTGTAAAACAAACATTAGTAATCTACTAAATACCAGAGGTATTTTTAACCCAATTCAAGGTCGTTCATCAGACAAGAATGATATTTGTTTAGAGAATGTGAAACACTAATTGTCATCTAAGTCATTAGGCTCTGCAGATTAAGTAAATGGAAGCTGCCAGAAAACAAAGTATATGTTTGGGGAAAAAATCATTCTCTGAAAATTTAATCTTTATTCTCATGTCCAAATAGAATCAGTAAACTGGGGAGTGCAACCAAGGAAACATGTACTGTTCTCCATTTCACTGCTTAAAACAGCTCACACTTACAAGGCATAAAGAACTGCTTTTCTGGGGTTCATTTCTATAATGCAAAGGAACATTTTCCTCCTCAAATTGGTTTGATGGGACAATAGAATAATCAGACTTTGTCTGAATTTGACAGTAAGAGGTAGGCAAATAAATAATTATTCATTAATTAACCCTCATTTGACAATCTGTTCCAGAAAGTTCTAGACATAACTGATATAATTAAATAGGTTTATGAAACTCTTCTGGTTGTCCTCTTTGACATTCTTAATTTAAAAGACAGGCAGTGAATCCCTCTTTCCATTAATTGCTCTGTGTTTATTAAAATCATAGGGCAGCGTTTGTTGCCACTGCCTCGAGGAACTGTCCTTTACAAAACCAGAACCAGCAGACAAGACTCAATTTGAACGATGGTTTACACTGCTGAAGAGGGGTGAAGTTTTCATAGGGTAGGCAAATTGGGCAAATGGAACCCAATGTTACAAGCAATCAGATCAGTTAATGCACTGGGTTCCAGGCCATCAGCTCCTCAGCTGGTCTTTAATCCCTGGGAAGAGCCCTATATCTTGATCACCACTGATGAATTATTTTCAAAGTTTGTATCATTTTATATCAGGTTTTATACATCTGTAATGATTACCTTGGGTTTATCCGATGGAGTGGACCAGGAAAGCATCACAGCAGCCCAAGGATAAGATCCAGCTGCCAGTTAAGCAATAACAGATCATAAAACTAAATTGAACAAATGCATTTTTAACTCAGAGTGGCGTGAGGACTTCAAGTGCTTTCAGCATCTATGGATTCTATCCAACCTGGCTGAACAGTTAATTGAACTTCAGTAGTTTTAACTGCTATATCCAGGAGTGCAAAGCATAAGTGAGGTTCCCAGAATGTCAACAGACATTTTTTAAGTCAGCATTGTTGAAACATGGAGAGTTTTCTTGCATGAAAAAAACCCCACTGCAGACTGCCCACCGCTTCATGCTGCACTGTAAGAGACACACAATAAAATATAATCACAACGAAATAAAGTGAGAATCAACCGGGCAACTACTTCCCATAGGCTCACATTTAAACTCTTGACCTCATCTTACACTGCTAATGGCAGAATAATAATTTAAAGGTCAGAATTCAGAAGTTGTCAGGGTCTGTACATTTCCTATTTTATACTGACGACTCTCTGTAAAATTTCACCATTAATATTTCTTTTACTTTTTACAATTCTGCAGCTCTCTTGAGCCTTTCCATTTTCAGTTTTTAACCTTCTTTACTTAAGAATAAAGGTGCAAGGCTAAAATTTTAACATTCCAGTGCTGCAACCCAAGAAAACCCCAGAAGGGTGAAGTTCAAAGAGCCAAATGTGAAGATCTCTTCTTTGTAAATGGGCATGCACAAGTTGGTCCTGCCACAACACACAAACTGTGCTGATCTCTCACCTTATTTCCTCCATGCCATTTTTTTATTAACCCTATTATTTTATGCAGCAAAAAGTTGGTTTTGAAGTCAGTGGACACCTAGATCTACATAAGTTTAGCTTTTGTCATTTGGCAGCTAGCAACAATAAAGACATTTCACCCAGGCTTAAAAATGGGAATTACTACAAGAAGGCTGCTTGAATCAGTAAAGACAGAGTGTCAACACACTCTTCTCAGAAATGAAAGAACTATCAGTTAAAACTTTTTTTTTTTTTTTTTGTTCCACACATCCCACTCCAGGTACCCAAGAATCCACTCTTCTCCATTTCTTATTAAAATTGACAGTCCTTGACAACTATTAGGTAGATTTTCCATTTTAATTAAGCCATGGAGCTTGAAGTGAAAAGTTAAAACATAGCTTTATAATGGCACAGAAGCCACTGTATCCTGTAATATCTACCACAGGAACCAACTGGAGAGTAGCATCAAAAGCCTCCCCCCACACAATGTCATAGCTTTGACAGAAAGAGACCACAACTCTGGGAGAAAATCTGAGAGTTTGATCCTTGAATCAAATTCAATCCTCACTGCCTTCATTCAAAGGACTAAGAGAGCTCTTGACTCTTGCAGATTGTTGTATTTGGAAGGGGATTTTTGACCATGAGATGGAAATTTTCCCCAAATAACTGAGCACATTTATTTTGTGATGCAGCAGATGCAATAATAGCATTTCCCTGCGCCTGTAGGAAACCAGACAGACACTGGCTTAGCTCCAGGACACTTGACAAAGCATATTTGGATTAGAAGCTCAGAGGAGTTACAATTGAAGGGGAAGTCTCAAATTCCCAAGGGCTTTTAAATATCCCATTCTTATGCTGGCAATAAAATCTATTTTAAATCAACGGCAATTAGGTGTTTAAACAGAAAGAAGACACTTGAATATTTTTTTAGATGTTGGCCAGAAAAAAAAAAAAAAAATCATGCATTTACGTGTGAAAAGGAGATTTACTTTATTCACCACAGAAGAGAGGGATGGCTGTAGCAGGAACTCTTGTCACAACTGGGCAAGTTACAGAAACAACACAGTGAAATTGTTCCTTGAAAGTATCCCAGCCAGCTTGTCAGATTTGACAAAGTTCCATTCTTACCAGAAAACAACAGGCTTCCTCGCCTGGTGAATTTTCCCTTGGCCCTAATAAGACTATCAGCAAATGCAGAGATGAATTAGAATAGTCATTAAGGAGGCAGAGCATAAAAAATGAGCCACAGGAAAGGTCAGAGCAACGAGGGTGAATGAAGAAGAGCACGTGCCCTGTCACCACCGCTGCAGATGTGAAGGAAACAACCAAGGGAGAGAAGCAGATGTTCCTGTTAAAGCCGTGCAAATTTCATGGCTGCTTTCAAGGATAATGGAGCAGCCAAAGTGGCAGGAGAGGACATGTCATTGCCTTCTGCAGTGCTGGTTAGGCTCCCCCAAGAGCCATTGACTTTAACAGCAGTGCTCCACCATCTCTCGTCTGAGAAAGCTAAAGGTGACCTGGCACAATTGCCATTAGTTTCACTCTTTCCACAAGGATGGTGCTCTAAATAAAGCACTTGGGTTTTCCTCTTGAAGTCAGCATATTAAAAAGGGGAAACTTTTAACATGTTTCTTCTGGTCATATTCTCGAATAAAAAATTCAACCCACAGTTTATGTGGAGGCTTTCTACCCTCAAAAACTCTGTTGACTTTAACTCACTAGAAAACAGTTTCTGCCACTGTGGTTAGCTGATCTCAAAGCACTCACTGCCTTGCAATGTAAAATGTCAGAACAGCAGATAGCTTTGAAAATCCGTGGACACTGTGAGATCATATTCCGTGTCCTTTTGATACTTCCTTCAACTCAGTGTCTCAAGCAGGGACAGGGTGGGAAGCAGCTACTGTTTGCAATTGCTGTTCCTGTAGAACAGCAGCAGTTCCATAAAGGCATATTCCTCTGCAAGACCCCTTGCTAGAAGGTCCTGAGAACCCAAGAAAAAGTCAGTTTAATCTGTAGTGAATCCCAGCAGCAGGAGACAGTGACAGCTGCATTAGTGCTGCTGTCCGTAAGGAGCTGGCAGGTGCCCCACAGCCCTGTACAACACACTTGCTGGATAGCCCATGGAAAAACACTTCCCTTCCATTCACACCTGCTCAACTCCTGTTATTTTCAAAGCCTCTCAAGATGCTGTGTGGGGTTGGACTGCCTCTCTCACACCGTTCTTTGAGCCTTTAAATGTGAACTTCTAGCAGTCTCTGCTTTAAACACGAGCTGCTGTCCAGCCTCCTGCTGCTGGGCTCCCTCCGGTGCTCACGCCAGAGGACTCGTGTCCTGGGCATCATCACTGCCCAGCAGGCAGCTCCCAGCAGCAGGAACCTGCCTGGAATCACATTAATCTCCCCCAGTCACCACCATCCAAGAAAACAGCAGAAATTCTGTCTCCTGTCTGGATGAGAGGGAAGCAGACAGCCAGAGAGAAAACCACAGCCATGGCAATTTTTCTTCAGTGGATCTGTACTTATCAACAGCCCTGAGAGCTCCAGTTCACTGCAAACCAAGCACCTGTCTGAGGGCACTTCCCAACAGCAGCAGGCAGGTCTGGCTTAGGAACAACAACCTTGAGGTAAAAGCCTCTGAATCTCATTACTAATCCATCGAGGCTTCCTGATCCTATGTGATTGCATCTCGTAATTATTTGCAAGCGCCGCTTTCGAGCACAAGAAATTACAAGACTTTCTTTAGAGTCACTATCTGCTTTCAGAGCATGCAGACCTGACCAGCTGAGATTAAACAATATAATTAACAGGTTGGTCTCTGCACTACCACTTTCCTGAGGAGAACTCAATTGTCAGCACACCGACAGTCCTAGCTAGCCCAGTTTAATTCTACCCTGGCAAACAGAACTTTCAAGGAAAATAACTCACCCACTTGAACTACCATGACTTTTCTTTAATGAAATAGCCTGAGTCCTGTAGTGTAAAGTACCTACATTTCTGCATTTAATAAAAATATGAGTTTTGCTTAACAAATATTATACAATTTTATTCTTAGGGAACAGGCATGGTGGTACTCAACATGACAATGCAGAAATAGAAATGGCTGTTCAAAAGTCTTTTGTTATTTTGTATGTGATTAAGTGCCTGCAATCTTTCTGTTTAAATACTTCTAACAAATTCATTTAATTTTACTCCTGAATTACAGGTGAAATATGTAATAATTTTAATTGCAGTCTCCAAAAAGCTGCTTCTGAGAATGCAAAAATAGCAGTACAGAATCTAAGGAAAAATTTCCCCTTTATTTTTGGACAAAGGTTAAGGAAGACACAGAAAATGTGGAAGACTTAAAAGAGTCTATAATGAACATAAAAAACTTACTGGGTCTAAACCAAGAAAATACAGCAAAGGATATATTCCACTGTGAATCGGTGGCTGTGATAAGGCAGGATACATCTAGAATGAGTATTTTTAATTCATTCTGAAATCAGTGGCAGATGGCCTGAGGTTATCATAAATATGTACACTTGCGAAGTAGCCTTAGCTGAGAAGGGATCCGGCTTCAGCAACAAAACCCCAGAAGAGTTCACTTACAAACAGGAAAACTGGTTTCTTTCTGTAAAAAGAAAGCACTCTATGTTCTGTGAGGCTGCAAAATAATGATTTATCTTCATTCACAACCCAAAGCTACACAGCAAAGCAGACCAATGAGCTGTCAATAAACGTGCTCGTAATTTGACCTGGCCATGTACACAGTGCTCCTAACTCAAACTTACACAAAGCAGTGGTTTACAAGGCTCAGCACCAGAGAGAATTAGACCTTCAGATATTAAAATCATCTGACACCTCATTTAGTGTGTCTTACTTTTACCTGAAGGAAATTTGCCGTGCAAGTTTCCTAAAAAGGCAGGGAAGCACCAGAAACCACATCCCTTGCCAGCAGCCACAGTTTCACATGGGGAGAGTAAAATACACATTTCAGCATCACCTGCTCCTCTCTAACAAGACCTAGAGACAAGAGCTGGGCACCTGAGCCATCACAAAGATGTGATTCCCCCAGGTACCAGGACAGCTCCAAGGAAAGGAACGTCCACATGAGAGTCCCTGAGCCAAATGTTCTGCACTGGTGGTGGATGGCACAGTTGAAGAAAAGAGTGACAATCATAAAATCATCAAATCATAGGTAGGTTTGGATTAGAGGGGACCTGAAAAATCACCTAATTCCAACCTGCCTGCTGTGAGCAGGGACTCCTTTCTCTATCCCAGGTTGCTCTGAGCCCCATCCTGTCTGTCCTTGGGCACTTCCAGGGGCAGCCACAGCTTTTTTTTGGCAACCACCCCCACAGTCAAGAATTTCTTCCCGATTTCCCATCTCTTTCAGCTTGAAGCCACTCCAGGCCCTTGTAAATTAGTCTCTCCATCTCTCCCATAGCCCCCCTTCAGTCCTCACAAGGATTTCTCTGCTGTGTCTCCACAGAACCCAAGGTGACAGACCCAGCTGGCAAATGATTTCCAGAGAAGAGCTTGGAGGAGGTTTCAGGTATGTCTTCCAAGCTGACTGCAGCAGTGGGGCTACTGAAAGTCTGAACCACTGAATTTAGTATAAATTTCACTACCTACACAAGTTTTAGGTATAATTATCTTAAATATCAAGTACCTTAAATATCCACAGTAAAATCTCAGGCCACCAACACCCTCCTTTAGCTACAAAGGCTGCCCTTTTTCACTGTTCTTGAAGCCTATTGAGCCTGGTAGCCAGGGTGGATTTGTTCCCAGTGTGCCCTGGCTTCACATTTATTCTTTCACACAGGCAAGGCACTGAGAGCACTGAATTGCCACCTAAAGGTATCTTTTACAATTGAGTGAACAGCAGGGTGTGTCAAAAGAAGAACTCGGCTCCCTTCCTACTGAGAACTATTCCACTTTTCAGTTTGTACTCATTAAATTCCACTATTAGACATGAAATCATACATGTTATTTGGCAACAAACCTGATATCTACTTGCAATGTTCTAGGAAAAAAACCCAGCATTATTTCTCCTTCAGGAATGCATTTTGCTCTCTAAGATTAAAAGGTGCAGTCTTTTGAAAATCATAACTCATTTCTTCTTTTATTTATTTAAAATGGTTGACATTTTATCAAGAACTTCAGTAATATATATTGTTATTAAAAAAACACTGAAGTTGGATAAGAGAGAATAGATTTCTATTTCTTCTAACATTCCCGTCAGTTCAAACCAGAAGGATATTTTTTTAGTTAACTTTTTACATGTCCATCAAATTTCAGAAACAATTCCAGTTAGCAGAGAAGAAAAAGCTGTTAATCTAGACCCCAGAAAACCTGAAAATACTGCAAGTGAAGAAGCAGACATTTGTGCATGAAGCACCTTGTGAAAATTGGAACTACCCTCTTCTCACCTCATATTTCTCCTTCCTAGCATTATGAGAACAGAGCTATGACTGATCATGACTCACAGCTTAAAGCACAGGTGAGTTTCATACAAGAGGTGGTTGGCAATTACCAGGATGAATAGATTCTGTGTTAGAGATCCAGCATGCTGCCAGTCCAACACATTGGCCCTCGTCAGCTTCTGAGTCATTGGAAGCATCTGTATAGGGGTGGATTATTGGTATATATTTATGTTTGTGTTATAGTTTGTTTTATGGCACACAGACCGTTTATTGGGGGGGTGGGTCTGTTAGAAGTGGAAAAGAGCTTTGTTTGCAGGATTCTGTAAATGGTTTTCCTGAGATACCTTCACACTTTCATGGGGGCTGAGCAGGGACCTTCTCTCAGCTGACACCTCAGACTACACAACACCCCAGAAAGTGATGGATTAAAGTGATGGATTAGTGAAGGACTATCCTGCATATAAAAGTGACCACTTTCTGGCTGGAGGCAGAGAGAAAACGCAAGAGCTGTGTTGTTTTCAGTAAGCAATCAGGCCTGGGTGTAAAGGTAAATGCAACGTGGCTTGTGTCTTGTCTTCAGAGGTACCGAACCAACACAGGCAATTAGGCAAAATGAGAACAGACTCAGTGAAACAATTTGTTGTTTGTTTATTAGTCACTAACATCTGATAGAGACTCCACAGAAACAAAATCCCTTCCTGGAGGTCTTTGCCTTGCTTAGAACTCATTACCCCAGAGACTGGAGATATCACTGATGCTATTTTAATCCACTAAGCTGCTGTTGCTTAGCTATGTGGCAAGTCATATAAAACTGCACTCTGCACAAAGCAAAATCTTCTCTCTTCTGGCAAGAAGTCCTTGAACTTGAAGGTTTGAATCTCTAACAAGTCTGACTGTGGTAAAATGACTAGCAGTGCAGGATAATGCCTTATATTTTCAAATGTTAGGTTTTGCTGTACTGTATTAGTGCACATCCAGCAGCTCTTGTCACCAATAATTACTATCCCACAGCAACTACACTAAAGTACCCACCAATTAACTAATTTCATTTTGACAGTTTTAGAAGCAGAAAAGGAGAAATATTGATGTCTCCAAAGCACAGTCAGCAGCTGACACACATCTTCTTTCTATCCAAAGGAGCTGCTGTCAAATGAATTGCTTAAAAGGTATTTGAGGTGATTCTAAAGAATACAGCAAGGATGCACTGCAGAGCCTCCTGCAAGTATCAGTTCTTGGGGAGCTATTAAGATTGGTACAAATGAAAAATACTCCTTGGTAGCAAGAAGGGATGGCTTGAGAAAAGTAGTATTTATAGATGGCCAGTATTTTAAAGGCTGAGTGAGTTTTGAGAACAGACATTTCCTCTAAAAAACAAAACAAATCTTGACTTTTTCAGCAATTTGCACTAAATATTTAATAAGGGATCCTGGAGCTTGGGAAGGTTTAAGACACTGTGTTAGAATATTGAACTAATAAGCTCCTCCAGTAAGCCTCTAAATACGTATAGTTAAACATTACCTAGTTTATTTTAATTATTTAACACAGAGACTGAAGGAGGTTAATGTGACCCGGTGGACTTGTTTATGTTGAAAACTATTGCCTCTCTTTACTCAAAAATCTGCATGCTGAGCTGCATCAGAGCACAGAACTGCTGGGGAGCCATAAGGAACAGGGGTTTACAGCTGCCTGCTAACACCAGGATGGGAGTGCTGGCACCAGGGCTGTGCCTGCGTGGAGACACAGCCCATAAATAAAGCCAGGCCCATTAATTTTATTCACATCACTTGGAAAACTATTTTACTTAAGTTAGAGGTATAGCTCAGAATGCCTTGGATGATGGGGGATATTGTTCATTTTCAAAACAAACATAGTTTTGGAAATATAAACATAGTTTTGGAAATATAAAAATCCCCATAATTTACTGCTCAGTTCACAAATCCTAATGGCTACTGTTCCTTCTTTTTTTTCAGGCTGTGGATGATATTTCACTTCTATCTTCGGCCTGGTCCTCCAGCTAGGACATGAGAGAAAGCTGCCTTCACTAAGCCACAGAACACAAAGAAACGACTCAAACCACCCTGGAAATCTCAAGTAATAGAGGATAGGTACTAAATACGATGGGGAGAAAAACAGCTTTGCAATCTTCCACATCTGTACAAAAAGGAGGAGATGAGGGAAAGGCAACTATCCATGGTCTAGGGAAGGGGGGAATAATCCAGTTTTAAGCAATACCAGCTAAGACCCAGCATATTCACCTGGATTTCTGTTCTTTAGAAATACTAAAAGCTAGTCTTGCATAAGTAAAAGGCTCAAGTTTAATTTTAACTGGGTATCTTCTTTATCAAAAGAACTCTTGTTCAACATTTGTTTTCATTTGTCCTTGGGAATGGCAGCACAAGCTGAGGCTTATGTTCCTCCTTGTACATGGAATGCAAAATCACCCATCTCATGCACAGAATAAGGTGCCAATGAAAAATATGGCTTAGCTCTGCAGTGTCTGTTCCAGAGAAATGTTCAGAGCCATCATTTTGATTCGATCAACTGGTATTTATAAAATAAAGCTTGTTACAGACTAAAGAGAAAAGCCACTGAGGGCAGAAACCAGGGGACACTTAAAGGATCAGCTGGCAGAAGAAAGGCATTGGAGTTCACCGTGCTAATGGAGTCACATGCACTCTGAAGGGAACAGATCATGAAAATTTTTCATACGTGTTTCCTAGAAACAAAGAATCCTCTGTGCTAGAGCAATCCTCTCAGCAGATCCATGCACAAAGCTCTCTGCTGCTGTACTGTTGCAGATCTACTGGCTTAAAACAGCAGAATCCTGCCCAAAAGGATGGCAAACACCTGTTTCAGCTTCCCAAGAGACCTGTTCTGCTCTTCCTCACCACCATCACCTCCTTGGAGGTTGTGGACATGGGTGACCACGACTGTGTTTTGTTTTTAACTCACTGCTCTGCTGGAGTGAAAGGTGTGGTATTTGTAAACCTTCACAAGATCCAGGTGCCTACATTGCACAGCTATTCAGTTCCCAGGATTTAAATAAGTTGGGGTTTGTGCTTTGGAGCTTTGCCCTCTAGAAGAACAAAACTTCATGAAAAGTACTGATCTTGATTTTCAAACAACGCTGAGGTAAAATGATGCTAAACCTCCAAGTAACATCAACATCGCCTTCAATCACCTAAAAATCTCAGTACTGGGGAAATCAGCGGGGCAGAAACTCATCCACACAAAAAGAACGTAATAATTAGTGATTCAAATGTTTTATCTAAGAGAGAACCCAGGGGGTACCACAGTCTTTTTTAACCCCAATCCTGAATAAAAATAGCATGCTTAAGTCTTAATTTTTTTGGCTTATTTTTCCTTTTCTGCAGGAATTTCATTAGTGCTTTCCTTTAAAGCACTCCCAGGACTCGGTTATGTGCCCGGAGAGCTTTTAAAGGAAAAGTGCTTACTTACTTGCTTGGCATCTCCCTCCAGCCCCTCCTAGCTCTAATTACAAGCTACAGATTAAAAATACAAATTAGTTCTATCATTGCATCCTTGGCCTTTTGGGGGAGAACAAAAAAAAATAACCACAACCAAAAACACACACAACAAAAACATAAACAAAACCTGAAAATTAAAAACAAAAATTAAAAATTTAAAAAAAAAATCTAACAAATCAGAACAGTAGAGCATCCAACCTAAGGTTAAATGTTAAAGTCAGCAGCTTGTACTGGAAGTGGGGGGAAGAAAAGATGAAGTCCAATTTTTACAAAAATTCAGTTCAAAGCTCACACGCCCGTGGCAGTCTTGCTTGAGTACGAAGTTGTGCAGCATGCAGGTGACATAATTAGGTCACTGGGGGCAAGTCTTTTTAGAACTATTATATAAAGAAATCCATAAAAGTTCTCAGATTACACACCTTTCAGGTTTCAAGTAGGTTCAAAACAGCAACTCTGCAAGGAACCTGGTGTCAGTCCTTCCTGGCAGTACAAAGCATTGCAGTTATATGGTCTGGCTAACTAGTTGCTTTCCATCATTATTCTGTTCTCAGCTTGCAATTATTTATGGAATCTTGCTAAGCATATTTTATAACTTTGTCACTGAACACAAAACAACATTAAAGAAATTAAAGGTGAGCTACTGTGTGTTCCCCTGTCATTTGAGGGTGAGGAATGGCATTGCTCATGTAACAAATGTGACTAATCAGAGATTTTTCAGGTGGGATTTTCAGAGAGTCTTAAGGGAACTAATTGTTCTGTGACCTTTCCTGCTCAGCATTTGCTGATGATATCTAATGGGTGATATTTAACCCAATGGATGATATCTAATGCATGATATCTCAAAGGGATGACAACTAATAATCAAAAACTAATGGAACTGAAACAGAGTGTGAGCTGGCCACTCACACCTGAGAAAGCACAGGTTGTGTAGCAGTCCCAGCTCCATTTACTCTGGAGAATTTCATAATTAATTCAGAACATGCTGGACTATTGGACTGACAAGTATCATAATAAACAAGAGCAAACTGAAATTGAACCAACCAAAGGGAAGAAATAACTTGCTTAGGACAGAAAACAAAGTATGGTTCTCATCACCTACCAATCCCAACACAGGGAACAAGACACCAACATCAGTATATTCTCAACAGCAGCCTGTCCACACCACTGCTACCAGTGCATAAATCACCTCTTGATTGCACTGTATCATTTCATCATGAACGTGCAGGATCAAATCCCTGTACACTTCCAAGCTGTGCCCTTAAACTTCCAAACTCCCCTAAAACTCCCCAGTTTTCATATGCATTATTCTTTGTGACTGCCAGCTAGAGCTGATCTCTCCTCTCCACGGATATTCCATCTCCTGTCACCTGGAGCATACACAGCACTCTCCCACAGGGCCAGGCACAGACCTAGATTAATAATGCTAATGAAATATCTTCCCTGGATGGCACAATTAACCCAAACTAAGGGATCTCTTTACTTTTAAAAAATTCTCCTTCAAAGCAATTTTTCCTTTAGGCTTTTAAGCCAACCTGATAAATCCAACAGCTGGGAGAGTCATGTAAATCAAACAGCCCCAATTTCCATAGTGCAGCATCAGATAATACATTCAGCCAGTGCTGGTGTTGATAAGTTTGAAACAGTTTTGTGTCACTGTATCTGCAAGCAAGTTCAGGAGGTGAAAAAGTTGCCAAAATCTTGTTTCATTCCAAGATTAAGGGCTATAACAGAGGTTAAGTCTCTACCAGCTACAAGTTTGTAATTTTTTTTCCATATAGCAATTTTCCTCACTTCATTGTCTCCATATTCTTGCCTAAAACCATCATAAAGACCTGTAGCTGGGATTAAGTCTCTTCTACATATCCAAAAGGAAATATAGAGGATTTACTGTTAATAATTCAGCATTTATAGCCCTGCTGTTCTCAGGAAATAGTCTGTTCTGATCTCATATTTCCTGCTTGCAACAAACAGCAGTATCCTTATTGCAACCACTTAATGCCATATTCACACCCTAGAAAACACAAGTGTTTTCTCTTAAACTTAGAGCCACCTCCAAAGAAAGCAGCTGTGATATTTCCTAAGCCAGGAAATATCCTTGTACCATTAAGGCTCTCTCTTCAACATGAGAAATTCCCACAAAAATTAAAATTCAAATGATAACAACATTTTGGGTTTCTAGGTAGAGCCTGAGCTTCAATCAACAAAACAGAGCTTTTTAATTTTTAACATCTGGTCTCTCGCAACCAAACGAGAGTCAATGGATTTTTTTTTTTAATTGTTCTTGGCTAATTAGTAAATACTATGGCTGACAGGAAGATATATTTTCTGTCACAGTACAGAGTCCACACACAGATAGCTAAAAAGTACAACAGCAGCACTGAGGTGAGCTGCCCACGCTTGCATCCTAATAGACTGTTAGCCTTGGAGGTGAGTTGGATTTCATTTAAATACTGGCATACATACAAAGTATTGTAGGACCATACACTCAGCATAAAACCATGACATTTTGTTATGAAACATTTAGTTATTATGTACCTTTCTAAGATAATTGCTAAACATCTTGATGCTATGCGAGATGTTACAAATTTTAAGAAACATAATTTACATTTTAAATATACTCCAAAATTCAGATACTGCTTCTAACATGAGGATGCTAGCATGAGGAATGTGGGACTGCTTAAGGTCAAACCTAATTACAAAGCCTGCTAAGATGAGGATCATTTTTTAAGCAGTACAAAATTAAATTATTTGTCAGCACTATCAGGCAGTAAATACCTGCCTGTTTTAATTGCTGTTGATACAGCCTAATAAAACTTGGAAAGGAAACACTCAGGCTCAATTTCATTTCCCTTCCCAAGTCAAGATCTGCGTGCCAAGCAGCGGGCTGGGCTGCTCCCGGCTGCAGCGTGACCCACAGCAGGGACGTGTCCCCTTCTGGAACAGTAACACGCCTGCTTGGACACTGGGGAAACTGAACACAGAGCTGTGCCTCTCCTGAACACACAGAGGCAAACAGAAGAAGGGAAAATCCCGTGGAAATCTGGGAGAATAAGTTCCAAGCAGGAGCGTGGCATTGCTCAGGCCTGTGGCTGTCGTGCTGCTGCCATCCAGCGGGGCCGCTCAGCACAGGGAGAGGGAGAACGAGCCAGAGATGGAGCCACAGACACAGTGACCTAGCAGGAAAAGGGAGAATGAGCCACAGGGACAGAGATGGAGCCACAGACACAGCAACCTAGCAGGAAGAGGGAGAACGAGCCACAGCGACAGAGATGGAGAACAACCAAGGGGCACAGGGACCAAGAAGAGTGCTGGAGAACCAGCCACAGGGATGCTCCTTCTGCACCTTGCTGTTAATGTCCAGCAAGGCTGAAGTTTGCAAAGAAAGTAAAATAAAGCAGGGGCTGAACACGAAGCCTTAGTAGGAGTCTGCTGGTCCTTCTGCAGGAGGGCAAAAGTGGCACCTCCTGCCCAGACTCACTCCTGAGAAATCACTCCATGGACTCGATCCACCTCAATCCTGCAGCTCCTTAGCTGGTTTAAGATGCTTGAGCTGAGTGAGGAATGGTGACACAGAGCTTTGTAATGTGCAGGATCTTATCTGTCTTGCACCAGCACAAATTCAAGTCTTCAAATCTGGAATTTCATTGCACTTAAAACAGAAGTTCAGCACATACCTTGCATAACAGCATTTGAAAAATCCTACTGGCTGCTAATCCGGTGTGATAGGTATCTAAATATCTTGTTAAATCTAGCTTTAAAAGCCTGTGTCTGCCTTGTTTCAGAACTTGGGAGCTCAGAACAGTGTAGAGCAAAATGAGACTTTGATATCCTGCTATCTACTTATCATCTCATAGATAACAGAGGGGCTAAGAATTTGTAAATGATAGCATAACATTTTCATTATCAACATCATTACTTGTGGATGATGAAGCAGAGACAGTGACAACAGTTTAAAGCCAACTCAAATTGTCAGGGTACTGTCTACAGGGCAATTTATGAAGAAGATGAATTTCTGATGCTAATAGGACTCTACAGCAAGACATCAATGGCACAAACTCCTCCAAATCATGGAGAATGGGAGGGAAGCAGGGGGAAAGTGGGCTGACTTGGGACCAGGAAAGAGGAAAAGACAAAGCTTTCTTCAGCAGTTTAGCTGCACAATCAGTGCTCTCCTCTGTGAGATTGTGAGATGCCTCTGAGACAGAGAAACTAGTGTCAGCCTCGGTATTTTTTATACCTTCACATTTCCTGTAAAATTGCTACAAGAAACACTAAATGCTCATTTGTCCACTTGTAATTTAACCCACCTTTAAATCCCACTGCACAGAATGCTCCCAAAGAGCAGCAGTGAGGTAGCAGTCAACAAAGAAGGGGATGACGCTTTGGTTTTGGTGTATGGGAGGAGGAAACAGGTGAACTGATGAACAGCACACAGCAGTACCTGATATTCAACTACACCACTGACAGAATAGGAGAATCATAACCCACATTTCATCTGGTTTGATTATCTTGGGGTTTTGTAGCAGTTGGAAAGCCTGAGTGTTGTCCTCCCTGTACAGTCAGCCTCCCAAGAAAGCAGGGGTACAACCAGAACTCCTTCACCATCCAGAAAGTCCTGAGTGCTATAAAAACCTCTCTACAGGAGTCACAGGCAAAAGCCAGGGCTGCCCTGTGATTACTGTACCTTGCACCAGGCACCAAGTCAGCTTGTACAGAGAATCTGCATGGGTGTCTGCCTTGATTTGCTGCATTAAATTCAGTTTAGCTCTGTCTGAGCGAGACACCCAGCCCAGAACACTCTCCAGTGCTTAATTTCAGGAGGGCTCATTTAGGATAGCTGTGTTACCTGTTCTTCACACTGCATGGAACGAGGCTCAGCCAGTGGGTGCGCAATGCCTGTGCTCTCACCTCATCCATCTGAGACACAAGGACCCCATTTATTCTCTCCCCATCCCCACAGCCAAGTAACAAACCAGTTCCTACTCACCACGGCAATATAAGAGCAGCAGCAATTAGCAATATCCACTCAGTACACCCATCTGCTGAGGCTGCCACAAACCAGACAAATCTTTCCACGGCTTGTCCCCTGGCTGAATTCATCATTGCACAACAGGCAGCTTTCCCTTGGTCAAGGAGTGACCCTGCTAATGATATTTATCATCTAACAGATCCCAGACTGAAAGGTCATGTCATATTTCACCAAAAAAATATAGCGAGCAAAACCTAATAAATAAGAATAAATGTCCTTTCTCTGCAGTGCCTTTTGACCAACTCAGCACAGACTCTGGAGTGAGAAATGCTGCAAATAACTTGGGGAAGGAGCTCCCCAGTCACTAGCCAGCTCTGACAGGTATGTACCTGTGCTGGCCAGCACAGTGCAATGATGGTGTTTTACTGTGTTGTTTGCATAAATTACAGCCCAGCCACCAAGTCCTAGGCAAGATAATGCTAAACCTGACCCCTGGATTTGTTCTGCAACTGAAACTTTTTGGTTCCCAAGACATGAAATTGTTCACCATGTACACAAGTGTTTCATCCCCCACCTCTTTGATGAGAATAATAACCCTTCCTTTGTAAAGCAGTTCCTGCTGCTGACAAACCCCTTATATTGCTTTGATTTGGCTGCCAGAGGAGTTACCCCAGCAGATCACTGTTTATTTAGGCTGCAGAATCTGGGACAAAGACCCTTCTCTTTTTTGGAGAGATGATACAGAGAAAATGCTGAATTATCTTTATTCCCTGGTAAACTGGTCCTTTGCAGCCATAGCTCTTTTTAATGCAGCTTTGATGCTGTTCTTGCTACAGCCAAAAGAAAAATGGAAATGATTCTGCAAAAAACCCTACTCAGGATTTGGGTTTGATCCAGAATTCAGTCAATCCAAATCCCTTGATACCAGGGAAGGGTCAGGAAAATTCTTTCACAGTCACTGCTGGATTAGATTTGTTGCCCCAGAAGAGGACATGTTTTCAGAGTAAACTCTCTTTTCTCTCTAGCTTGGCACAAAGTACCATGTGATGCAGTCTGATAAAAGGATGTTTCACTACATTAGCATAGCAGACTTATTTGTCAGTTGCAGACTAATTATCTTGGCTCCTTGTTTGGGGACTGTGGCATCCCTTGCAGTAAATTGCATTTTGCTGAGGGCAGCAATTTTACTCCATTTCTAAAGAATGTCAACACAAAGTTGTGGGGTCTTTTGTATTTTCAAATAAAATATTTAAAATGGGGGGGGGGGGGGGGGGGAAACCCCCCCC
>VWZN01014357.1:402203-417021 GCA_013396955.1 Regulus satrapa
GGGGGGGGGGGAATAACCCATCTGTCACAGTATTTCTGAATGAAATATCAAACTATTGCTTTTTTTCTACGTAATTCAAACAACACAGAACATAGGTCTGATAATAAAACCCGTTATGTTGTCTCCATATTTCTAAAACCTTGGAAGAAGAACAAAAGCTGAAAAATTAACTCTACGCAAGTAAATTATTAAACTCTATTGTCAGCAGCCATTCCTAAAAACAGGCAACAGAGCTGGACACCTAGCCAAGAAAGTGACAGTCCTAAAGAGCAACTTGCAGAGTAATCAGACTTTCTTTCATCAATATGCATTTTAAAATACTGCAAATGAAATTATCAGCTATGATTTTTTCCTCAGTGGCACAGTGGTACCAACTCCAATAGGGTACATGTAGAAAACAGTGAGGACCTCTTTCTGCATTCAAATGAATGATGAAAAATTTCAGTTGATTTGACTTTGGTTGGGTTTTTGCTTTGTATTTTTTTGGGGTTTTTTGTTTTGCTTTATTTTTTCCAGTTGGAAGAATACCAGCATCTGCTGAAAGGACTCAATGGAGAGAAATCATCAGCACAGCCACAATTCACGCCAGACATTATTGCTGGGGTGAGTTAAGCCAACTGACATCATATGCTCTTTTCTCAAGTTGTAGCCTGACTTGATTTCAATATTTTCAATAAATTATGTTTTCTGCAAGACAAATCTGAGAAAACTTAGTAACAAGTGTCAGTGCAGACACACAGTCTAAAGATCTTCCTGTTTGATCTCCTCAACAAGGCAAGTCAGGAGAGACTTCATGTCCCCTTCAGGGACCACCCAGGGACATCACAAGGAAGGAAGGTCAGTGTCTGCTCTCTACCAGCCTGATTTCTTGTTATGCAGAAGGAAATCTCCTGAGAAAAGAAAGGGAACTGTAGAAGAAGTGATATACAAAGCACAAAAGGTTTTACACCAATCTAAAAACGAAACAAACCCAAAAGACTACCTCAGTACATTTTGATTTTTGCTTTACAATCACTTACAATTTCGTTTTTGCCATCAGGCAAAACCAGCCAACATGATGCAACACTCTACAAACAGCTGGTAACACACCCCAAGGCTGCTAAACACAGATCCTACCAATCTACCCCAGCTAATTTGCAACAGTTTGTGGAAAAAAAAAAAAAAAAACAAAAAAAAACAAACAAAACAAATCTGCTCATTCCGAAATAGTCACTGCATCTTAGGACACTACTCAAAGGAAACACAGGTATGAAACAAAACTGGCATCAGGAGGATGCAAGCAGGAAATAAAGCTAAGAAAACCTTGCCTCACATTTACCTGGTCATTATTTCTCAAAACAAGAACATAAAAGACTAGTGACCATTCATGGACTGCAAGGCATATGGACGATATCCCTAAGGAGAAAAAAATAGGTGGAAATAAAGAAACAAAATAAATAAATAAAGGCCAAATCCTAAGCAGCCAAATTGTTGATCCTAGAATTTTTCACTCATAACTTCTGGCATTTCTGAAAGTATTGTTAACGAGTGCTACCATGGAAGATAATGAATGTCAGGTGTAGCATCCATCTCCAGTGTGATGAGGAGAGATTACCCTGCTGAAGCCTACAAGACATCTTTAATCTCCTGATTTAGAATCCATTGTCTGCTATCAGTTGTCACTCTCCTGAAGGAATGCAAGAACGCTGCCAAACATTGGAAAACATCTGCAGCAAAGGGCCACCAGCAGCAATCCCGAGGTGCTCTGCCAACAAAACACTTAAATGTTGGTTAAAAAAAAAAAAAATAAAAAGAAAAAGCTCCAGAACTCCATCTCCAGGTTCTTCCATTATTAATTAAATGTTTTCTGGTTTCCAAGAAGAAATGCTTGCTCAAACACGTCCTTGAAACCAGGCCCATCAACACCACAGACTTTCAGTTGAGGGGCAGCTCTCTGGAGAGGAAAGCATCACGCTTGGCACAAGAGCAGAGTTGGGCACTTCTTGGAGTCTGAGAGGACCAGACACAGATGGGACATGTTTGGTGCTACAGCTGAGGATGACAAGAGATTTCTTGCTCTTAAATACAAGGTGAATAATTCATAGCCACCCACAGCCGAGTGGGCAAGTGAAAGCCACCATGGAGAGTGAGCCCTAAGCTGCCTCTGAACCACCTTCCATCAGGTAGCACAGACAAATACAGTCTAAATCACCAGAAACTGCTACTCATTTCCACAGACATCTACTCGAGCCTGTGCAGCCACCCATTTGGGGTGAAAGGCCTTACAATCACGTTGAAATGGGATTTTAAGTTCGGGGCAGGCTCTGACTGCTGTCGCAATCAATGTCACTGAAAGGCTGTGGCAGTGCAGCCCTGCCAGAGAGCACAGATGTGGTGATCAGCAGAAGAGCCCCTAAAACACTTTCCATCCTTCAAAATTGCAGAGATTTGCCAAGCACTAAATGTTGAATTCTGTGAGAATGGTTGGTTTAAGCTTTAATAAAATTATAACTACTAAAGTTTAACTTTTCTGCTGAGACATATCCAGAGTGAGCTGTAAACTAAATCACAGAATCACAAACTCCCACTTCAGTGGGGTCAGGACTTCATCTTAGCCAGGTCTTTTAATCATTTCAGAACAAGAAAGTCAATGCAAGTCCTTTACATCTCAATCTCTTGCCTTCATCCCTGGCATCCATCCTCCCAAGGGCTCGGCGTGTTGACCTCCATACAAACCCAGAACAGGGCATGTGCCACTTTTTGGGGCACCACTTCACTCCAGTGAGCACCAGGGACAAAATCTTTTCCATTCCATTTGTGGATTTACACTTATCCAACAATTTCTTTCTCACACTAGCACAAGACCATCCATCAGCAATGTAATATATTTTTCTTTTATCAGATCTAAGTTTGGGAGAAGTAGATTTAAAAGAAAAGACACAGAGTAAAGAAAGCTTTCCTGGTCAGAATTTTGATCAATGGAATATAAAGGTTATCATTTACAGCAGGTGGCAACAATGTTAAAAAAAAAAAAATTGTGTCAATGTAAAATGAATAAAATAAAGACAATATTTCTACAAGCTTTCCCCAATGGTTTTAAAATAAGGTCACTTTGATACTGCAGAAAAGAGCTTGGTATCAGCCTCCTGCTCTACAGTTTGACACTCTGGGCTCGGCCATTTGTGTTAAATGAGACTCTCCTTTTTATTACAGAATTTCCCCACCCTCTTTTGAAACAATGACATTTGATACACAAACCTGCACATTTACGAGTTTGTCTGTAATTCTCCCCCTCCCAGGAATACACAAGTCTTTTCATATGCAATATATTCCATGCAGTTAAAGAGCAAATTTTTGGAAAATGACACCAGAAGCCACATTTTACCCTACAAAAGAGTAAATCAACACTGAATTGTTACTTACTGGGAACATAGATATACATCTAATTTGAAGTCATTGTCAAATTCTGTCATATATATTAAAAGCTCTCTTTGTTATTTAAGGAAACAAAAAAAGGAAAATAAATATTTATTATGCTTATTTCTCCTCAAAAATAAGCATACCAGAAAACTTCTCACAGGAGAATTCTGCTCCTTTTTGTCTTAAAGAGAACCTATTTCTCAAGTGAATTGCCTTCCCTACCTTATTACTTGAAGGGATTACAGTCAGGGTTGTATATTGTAGCTACCCTATATTTAGCAGCTGGGTAATAAACCACACAAATAGCACACTGAATAAAACATTAAGACATAAAAGGAGTTAAACAGAACAAGGGGCTAAAGCTTATTGTGCAGTAACCATGTCTGACCCGTGGAAATACAAAGGACTCATAATTCTAGTTAGCAAAATGCAGAGTTGGGGTTTAAATCAGGGGGAGTCGGCGGTGGCTGCGTGCTGGAGCCCCTTGCACAGCCCTGCAGGGCCCTCTGGTGGAAACGGGAATCCATCTCCTGGCTGCCCAACAGCACTGAAAAAGGATGCTCCAACCCCAAAAATAAGGATAGGACAAGCAGCATGGGTTTCCCCTGTTTTCTTGAAAGCAGCAATATTTCTAATACAAAGCTGTGTTTTTCAGCTCTCCTTTAAGAAGATGAAATCCTAGAGACTGTGTAAGTAAAGATTTTTTTCCTCTGACTCCAGTGGGCACAGTCTGTCCAAAAAGCCCTGAAAGCAGAGGGAAAAAAAGTCCTTAAAGCTGTGAAAAAACTGTGATTGATGTGGAGCATTCTGCCCAAAAGCTTGGGCCCTTCAGCAAAGCTGGAAGCATTTCAGGTGAGCATCATCACATTAAACAACCTCAAAAAAAAACAAAAACAAACCAAGCTGCACCAGTATGGCAGAAACTGCTCAGCTGGCTGTGCCAGCTCAGGGTCTGCAGGGGCAGCCCTCACATGAGCTGACCTGACAAAATGTCTTTTCAATGCTTCTTCGTTTGTGACTTAGAGCAGTGAGGTGGAAACAAATCTTTTCTGGTACTAAATGCATGTTGCTCCATCCAGCACAGCATGGAATTGATCATTATATTGGTATATTAGGTACTCAAGAGTCTGAAATACTGCCAAGTTTTAAAAAAAAAAGTAAAATTGTTGCTTATGCTTCCCATAGTTATTGTCAGAAAAAAAAAAAAAAACACCAAACATACAAACAAAAAAACTCTTCAGAAGTAGCAAAAAAGTCAGATGAACATTCTCGTGTTTTTGCTCCACACAGATACGCGAGGAGGCTGCTAAAATAAGAAACACAAGCAGCATCTTTAGTGATCTAATGGTGATGAGAAGGAAAATTTCTCCTCTACCTTTTGCCTCTGTCAGTCATGGCAATTACAGTGCTCCAGTGAGAAACAGGCTGTGGCCTCCAAGCTGGATTCAAGAGCCAAATTGCTCCAAGGCAAGGGCAGGACTGGCTAGCAGGGTTGAACAGTCTCTCCCCTGATGGTGGTGAATATTTCACAGAGCAAAAGAAAGAACCTTACACTTGACTGCAGTGAAGAGGCCTCCACTGTCAAAGACATTTCTCAATGCCATTCTCTCCCTCTTTTGAGGAGCAGGATGGCTATTGGGTCCATAAGATCCAATTCTGTCCCTGCCTGAATGGGGCAGACAGTTGGCAAATGTCATTTTCTCAAGCACCATCTAGAATGACCTAGGTCAATAATTGTCTTTTCCCAGATTAGGCTCCTTTAAAATGCCAGTATTTTGAAAAGAAAAAAATCAATTCCCGCTTTTCATCCTAAATTTTCCTTTCTGCTCCTAGTTAATAAATTTTCTTAGCTGTGGCGAGTACACCTTTATTTAAAGGTGCTGATGATGTAAAGTAAATCACTTGAAACACATTGATTGTCAGGAGCAGACACAACCTGTTCTTAAAAACCACTTTCTCTCAAAGCATCCCAGGCTGGGCACCTGATTCCTCCCAGCTCAGCAGGTACCAGCTGTTGGACCTAAAGGACAAAGCCTTTGCTGAACCCAAAGCTTGGAGTCATCCCTCTAATGTGCTTCAGGACTTTGAAAAATGTGAATGCTGCCTATTGACTGCAAAAATTTTATCTCAATTCCTATCCAAGAACGTGCTAATTTGTATGAAATAAATGAGGCTAATTATTTGCTTTCCACAAAACAGGCTCTGCTAAAAGCTCTGAATTATTTGCTTTCCTGATGAACAAGGCAGCACCTTGCTCACATAATAGATTCCGTCAGAGATTTGATTATCCATTAGAAGGTCAATCTATGTGTTGTGTCAAGCAGCAAGGGTGAGATGAGGCTGGGAAATATGCAGGCCCCTCGAGGACAGAACCCTGAGCCCTCCAAATCCTCTGTGGTGCCAAGAGTCAGATGTAGGGAGCTGGAAAAATCAAAAATGGGCTCACTGCTTCATCTACCACATGGAATCAAAGTAGGATGGGGGTCACTTCAGTGTGCAAAGGAGGGAAACTCACATTTGGGGAAGACCAGGACACCACAGTCTAAAAAGGTACGTGAAGGCTCCAGCTTCAAGGGTGTCCATCTGAAAAACAGCTCCACAGGAACCACAGCACACAAACATGCTTAAAGTCCAGCAACTTGACTGGGTGTGAGGTACCTCTGTGACAGAATTCCTGCTGCCAATTTAAGTGATGCTGTCAAACATTCTGCAATTTTATGTAAAAAATATTGACATGATTCGCATAGTACGCTGTGTTCATCATGCAAGCCCACAGCACAAAATCACTGCTGCCTTATTACAGGTACTCCCCTCATCAGGTACACAGGCAAAGCACATCTTGAAAGGACAAAAAAAAAAAAAAAACCAACCAAAAACATTTCTTCTGACAAGGCTGCTCCCCAAATGACAAAACCTGAAGAAGGCTCCCCTCCGGGTTTTTCTGCAGAGTCAGCTCCAAAGTGCTCTGCTATTAACTTGTGATCGTGCACAAACCCCCTCCTCATGGAAGTGGTACAGCTAATTCCCAGGACAAAGCAGCAATATGGGTCATCCTCCACCACTGCATCCACTGCAATCACTCCTCGGGCTTTTGCCTCCCCATGCAGTTACTCTCCATAAACCATGGCTGTACTTTACAGCAAGCACCACTGTTGCACAGCCAGGAAAAAGCAGAGCTGATGATGGGGAAGGCAAGAAGGAGGCTTTGCAGCTCTCAGAGACACAGCAGCTATCTGCAGGCCACTCAGCCCTGTTTGCCAGTTCTGAAGGTATTTTGGCAAGCACAGGAGGTGCCTTCACCTCCTACCTAGACAACCACTGGAAGCAGCCAGGAAAGAGATCAATAGTTTGTCTCTTCTGGAGGATGGAGCCTCTACCAAATGCATCCTCACTTCCCAGCCCTGAGGGGAGGGGATGCTAACATTAGACCTGGACCCACAGGAGTCTGGCTCAGAGCTGAGAACACTGCATATAGATTTGAGGACTAACTAATTTAAGAATAGGGCCGCATCAAAGAGTAACACTTGCACAAATCCCCAAACCAGCCTGAAGCTGACTTTGCTGCTGAGAACACAGACCCATTGTGGAGTTTGCAGCCGGATTTCGGCCTGTCCTGGAAAGCAGCACTGATAGGGGGTATTTTGTTCCTTTACCTCTGTCTCTAGTGGGATCAAAGGTGGCACAGTCTTAGCACAGCTATCCCATTTTAGTTAGGACTTGCATTGATACCTTTGCATCAGCCTTAGTACATCGTTATCTCTTTCTGCTTTCAAGCTGATGTCTGCACGATCCTACCAGAGACGTTGCTACAAAAATCCAGTCTGGAAGTCAGTCCAGCTTGTTCTGAGCTTTTTCTGACGTTTATAATATGATAACACGTTGTACCTGGTAGGTATTTCCCTAGTGTAATAGTACATCCCCTTAAATGCGAGATCTTTGTTTTACTCACTGTGCCAGCTAGGAAAAGAAGGAGAGTATCATAGGCTGATCTAAGCACAGGTCAGAATTTGTGTCAGTCAGTGAAAGAACTGGCTAACGCGAGTCTGAGGGCTTCGATTTATTGCCCACCAGAGCAAATGATATCTCTGAAAAGTCAGTTGATAACGACAGGATTAAGAGGGTGAAGATAAAGATACATCTCAGAATGTTTTTGGATAAGGATAAAGCAAAATGACACAAACAAATCCCAAAGTCCTAGCAGTCATGAAGTCACTCCAAAAACCTCCCGGCGAGCTTCAGTACATAAATAACTAGAGAAAAGCCATGAAAATTTACAATAACTCTTTTTTTTTTTTCCTTGTTGGTGGCGTATTTTTAACCTATTGCACTGATTATAACACACTGTCAACAGCCTCATCAATTATCCATTGCTAGAAAGTGGGCTCTAACATGCTGCAAGTGGTATTAATTGGTCTCAGTAGCACATAATGAGTTTAAAAGCTCCTACCTGTGTGCCCCCGGGGATGGTGACTAGAGGCGGACAACAATTTACAGCAGACCATTAACACATAGACCAGAAAGAGCCAGTCAGACAGAAGCATTGATTTGGCACAGAATCTCATCCTGGAGGCAGAAAAGGAAGCAGTTGAGTGAAAGAACAATGCGAGCAGGGAATAACATAAAAATGATGTGGGGGAAGGAAAAGCTGAAAGGACGCTGAAGAATAACTAATGTGGCTCATTGCAAGGCAACACTCACAAAACCATATTCATTATTTGGTCGGGATCAATTCTTTCTTAAGGACATTTTACAGTTAGAAGCAATGCCTGTCAAACACCACATTACCAACAATCATATGTCTATAATAGCACATTATGAGTGCAATGCATGTACAATACAGTTCTATGAATCTGAGATAAGGGACAGGTTCTTTTGTCTTTTATTAAGATCCACTCAAATTAAAACATACACATTGGTGAGTTGCGCTACCATTTTTAAAGTGCACCACCCCCAATGATAGGAAAAACCATAATTTTTACACAATATTTCTCAGGACGTATTTACTAATGCCACCAACTCCCCTGGAGCCATGCACAGGACTTGGCTGGGTCTCCCAAACACAGAATATTTGGGAGATTTCCTGGAGAGCAGCTGGTGTGATGAGGGTAAAACCCATAAAGCAGCACCTCAGTCAAACATGCAAGGACTCACTTCTCTGCCAGGCTCTTGGAAACTGCATTTCAGAAAATATTTGCTGTGAAGAAGGTGGTGTTACTCTTATTCATGTTATTCTTAGAACTAAGATCCCAAATCCTCTGTAATTTTTCTGCAAATATCTACAATTAAATCCCTCAATGGCTTATGTTATGCCATTCATCATATAGAAAGGGAATCTAATCATCTTTTTAAACTCAGTTATGATGATTTATTGCTTGCATGATACATAAATGGGCATTATGTACTTGAACCCTTAGATACTGTGTTCCACACTTTGAGCAAATTCTGCAAGCAGGAATACATCAAATTAATTAAAGGCAATTTATAGATTTGCATAAATTGAACCAAATACTAGTTTCATGGCAGAGACGTTAATCTGCAGTGTAATCAGCATGCTGGGATTTGTGCAGGCCTATCACGAGTTTATTTGCACCAAAAGGTCCTTTGGGAACTACTTTCCCTCTGCAGAGTCCAGGTCTGAGTCTTCCAAGTATTTTCTAAAAAATTATCTCTATGTCTTGAAAATACCTAAGACTACTCAGATAATCCAACATTCAAGTGCTGAAAAGACAAGTCTATAAAAAGAAATCCCAAGCAGCATATGCCTTAGACAGCTATACTGTCACAACCAGGTGACACACTTGGATGTTGTTTAAATTGGATAAACATCTACCAAAGAAACCAAAACAGAGGCTGTGTTTTCTCATTTAAAATTGCTTGCATAATTGCCTTTTTCGCACTTTGCCAAACAGTATTTTTTTCTAATTGTAAATTTTGATAAAGCCCAAACAATTTTAAAATTCTCTTAATACCAAAAGTTAGGAGGCCAGCAGCCTGATGGATGGAAACATTTTTAACAAATATTCATTTACATTTCAAAAATAATTTCATTGGTGCAAACCCCAGCACCTTCAGCCTACAATTTTTTAAAATTACATAAATATTGCACACAAAAAAACCACAACTCACCATGTCTACAGGTTTCAGAGAATGAAAATTACACGTACAGAAGCCACACTTTAGGCAGTGATTTGGCAGAATGGTACCTTTGCTGGCTTTAAGAAGCTCCTCTTTTGAGCCCAATATGTTGCCACCCTGAATACAAGAACAAACACCCTGATATCCTTCTACAGCTGTATATAGGAGATTTCCGTGAGCATGAATCAAGCCCAGAAGACAAAGACACCACTGCTCCTCACCTACCCTATGAGTACCCTCTTCTGGAGCACTCCCAGGCTAATTCAGAGCAGCTGAACCTAATTCACATCTTTCATCCAGCTGAACCACATAATGTCACTGCAGCTAATAGGATGGAGTCACTGTGAAACCAGCATGAATTTCACTATTGCTGTTGATTCACTATTAGCCTAAGAAATCTGTCTGGTAAGTTTTAAAAGCAGTGTACCATTTCAGATTTTGGTCATCCAAATCTTCCCCAGGTGACTGAACTTTTTGTTTTGTTTTGTTTTTGTTTTTTGTTTTGTTTGGTTTGGTTTTTTTGTTTGTTTTTTTTGTTTGGTTTGGTTTTTAGGAGCAAGCTGAATTTAACCTTTTTCTGGGCCTCTCTGTGAGAAACACACAGGTTACAGCTCAGTTCAGTTATCACTGAATAGGATGTCATCACCTCCTCAGCTTCCAATCCCATCCTTCTGTTGCTCTAAATGCAAACACCCAGATCTGATCCGAGAATCAGTGGATACCCCGGCTCTGGTGTCACTCTGGTACATCACCATGTAGACAGAAACCTTCCTTCAGGTTTCTTGGATTTGACCCATGGTATTTAATTACCCCAGGCATTCAGAGCATGCCATTTCTGGTGGGAGTTGGTGGAAGGGACAGGTCCCAAATCCTGCATCATGTGCTCAGCAGCTGCTGTTTCAGCACTGCAGTGGAGCCAGCTGTTCCCACCGTTCCCAGTGCAGCAGCAAAGCTGGTCTCAGGGAAAATGGCCATGTACTGACATGACATCTTTGCAAAAGTTTTCCCCAGTTGAGTTCGACTCCTTTGAGATATTCAACAAGGAATGTGAAACCAGGGCTCATCAGGTTAACAAGGTAACCTTACCCCTGTGTAAGAGTATTCAAGTCCAGGAGTAAGTTTATCACTACAAACATCCACTTGGTCATATCCAAACTGAAAGGCTGCTAAAAGCATCCAGCACCACCCAAATGACACATCTTCAGACTTTAGTCTGCTTTGCAGGTAGACAGGATGCAAGTTTTCAGCCTGCTAATGTAAAGAAATACAAGAGGATCTTTGAAAAGGCAGAGAAAAAAATGAAATTTGGCAGACAGATGCAGCAAGGGGTGCCGAGCCCTTCAGCGTCAGTGGGCTGCCGCTTTCAGAAATGTCAAGCCTTCATTCTCTATTGGATTCAAGTGGATATTGTTGCTAACCAGAACAGCGAATCTTCAGTGTCATTTGAAAGATAAAAAGTGCTCTTACCTTGGGGACTTTGCAAGAATTTTGTTCAAGTCAAACACAATTATTTCAGTGTGTTTTTCATAGTTATTCCAGATTCCCATTTGCAGCAGCAAATAAGCCTTTCTGCATCTCAGAATTTTTCCTTCACTTCGGGGACCTGGAAAGAAAGCCACATTACACTGCAATTAACGTCTGGAAAGGTGCTGTGAAACACATCTTTGTCACCCAAATCCTAGTTTCACAGTGCCATCTACAGTGCAGTCCGGGGCAAAAGGCAGCAGTTGTATTGCTCTTTTCTTTCTGAGAACACAGAGGGGCTGTGGTGAAGCAGCTCTGAGGTATCACTACGTTAACCAAAGGTAGAGTTTGCTGTACTGGGGGTTGCAAACAATGTGTGTAACTCACCTGGCCCTCATCACCATGTGTCCTCTCACCATGCAACTGCTGGGAAAGCACCATAGTGCAAACATCTTTCCACATGGTTCCATGAAGGCCCCAAGAGTTTGAAGCAGAGATTCTTGATGAGAGCGGGGAAAATCTGTCATTGCCTTCACAGAGATGTGGCCCATGCTCTGGAGCCTGTCTCAGCAGCAGAGGGTGCATCCACAGGAGCGTGGCTGGGGTTATTGCACCCTCTGACCCTGCTGCCTCTCCCTGCCTCCAGTATCGCCTGTCACACCAAGCCCACTGACACCCTGGAGTTACACCTGGAGATCTCCACGTGGTAACACCTTTGCAGCAGCAGTGACACACGTTCTGCAGAATAAGGTGCTCAAACACTCCATTTTATAGACATTCAGGCCTCTTTGCTTTTGCTGTTCATATTTGTTCTCTCCCTTCCATCCCTGGGCACAACTTGACCTTCTGCTATTGAAAACATGACACAGAGCAATTTGTGAGAGTAATAATAATGTGGCCTTCACCTACAGAGCAATCACAACAACCTTTTCTCATCTCATCCACCATTCTTTTCATGTCACTCCTCCTTTGATCAATTAAACATTTGCTTTCGAGAAACAAAGAAAAATGTTTCTTTGCAAAATTACGGCACCACATTGGAGGGCACAGCATTCCTGGAGTCATAAAAGCACAGAGGCAAACACCTTTCAGCAGGTCAGGATAGGAAAGCCCCTGGCTCAACGTGCTCATAGAATCACAGAACCTTCCAATCACAAGTTGGAAGGGACCATAAAGCTCCTCTTGTTCCAAACCATGGGCAAGGACACCTTCCACTGGACCAGGTTTCTCGAAGCCCCATCCAACCTGGCTTTAACAGCTCCTTTTTGTTCAGAATGCCATGAGAAAATAGAGTAACTGCTGGAATTAAAGAGGTGCCAGGCCTGCAATCTATAATTAATCATATTTTGCTCTCTTCAGTTTCCAAGTTGGAGTTCCAGGGTGAGCCAAAATCAGTGGTTCTATCAAATCAGCAGTGGAAATGAAAACAAAACATTGGTAAAGAGTTGTCTTAAGAAAAAGCACTGCCATCGTGTATTAATCCTTTCTTCCACAAATACACATAAAAGAAAAAATAAAAATAAAATAACAATGTGCCTCAAAAGACCTATTATGAAGAAGCAAACAAACAGGATTTTCAATATAGCATTGACTGACTGAAATGGTTATGTGGTACATTTTTACCCATTTCATAACAGGACAGGTAGATAAATATATTCTTACAGTGCTCTTGTAGAAATCAATACTGCAATACACTAACTTGGGTTTTAGTGCTTATCTGTTCCATAATTTTTATTAGAGAGGGAAATAAAACCCCGTGCAGATGCATCTACAGGTAAATACAAACGTCAGTGTAACCTGTTCTGTAAACACATGTTAAACACTGGTAAAAGGCAAGGGAGTATTGATTAGTCCAACTCATTCTAATTAAGTGGATGCAGCAAAAGTGACAGATGATATATCCACCTGCATATCTCCAGGCTTTCTGATGCCTTCCAGGCAGTGATATTTCTTTAAAAAATAGAGTTGTATTAGGGGAGATTAAGGCAAACTCCTGAAACCAGCTTCAGCTGGCTTATGTCAATAAAGGAGACAGATCAGAACAGAAACAAGAGGCTCACCTGGTTAATAACTGTAAAAGGAATTCCAGTCTTTTCCTAGCAAAAGCATGCTTTGTGTGTGTTGTGAACTGTGGGTTTAACTGCTGGCCTCTGCCTTGTCTCAGGGTGACACATTACTTTGGAAAAGAGAGCTGCTTTTTTATTTTTATACAATGAGCTCTGGCCAGTGAGCAGCTGAACTCCATCTCCAGCAAAGACACAGAAGAGAAGGAAGAGGGAATGGGAGAGGGGAAGGGCTCAATTTTCAGTATTCATGCATGGACTGGCCAAGAGCAACTCCTGCATTGCACAGGAGTTCCCCGGAGGCCACACCACTCCCCTGGGCCAGTATTTAGGGCAAATGAAGATTGTGAGCTCTGGGATCTGGAGGGAATTGCAATAGTCAGGTCTGCTGCGCCTCGGTCCCAGCACAGTCTGCTCTCTGGTCCTCTGCACTCCAGTAAAATGGGTATAAAACAGCATTTCCCTGTGCCAGGGAAGTGTTTCAAGAACAGAAACAATAAAGGTCTGAAGTTATTTGAAAATTGTATAGGCACTGTATAATTCCTTTGACAGATGGAACAAGATAACATTTTAAATTAGGTGCATTTCCTACCAATATTTACATGTTGTAAAATGCTTTTTACGGCTACTTTCTGCAAAGAATAAATTACTAAACCATTTTGTGCCATCTTTTATAATAAGCTATTAAATAATTTAGAAAACCGCCTTTCATTAAATATTTAAAAGGCCTTAATTTCTCCTTTCTGAATAATTCCTCACTTAAAATACAACTGTGCATCTTTTAAAGACTCCTCTTCTGTAAAGCAAGGGCTGAGAAGGGAAGAAATTTGGGGGCTGTGTACTAGTCAGGGCATCTGCCAGCCTGACTTTAACCCCACTGTCAGCCTGGCCAAACTCTTACCTCGTACTGAATAAAGGACAAGGGGAAAGTAGAGCAGTATCTGTCATTCCTTAGAAGAGGGGGGAAAGATCTGAACACAGATCAGTGTGTGTATTCGAAAACTGCATCTGTTTGAGGGGAACTAGAGACAAAAGAGAGAGCTAAAGCTAACACTCCACACTGGCTGAGCAACCCAGAGCCCCATTTTGGGGCTAAATCACAACACACAAGGTAAGTATTCAGTGGCAGCACTTGAAGAGGGCAAATAAAAAAGAGGAAGAGCAACTTTGTATACAGGCAAGTATTGACAGGGCAATGGGGAATGGTTTTAAATGGAAAGAGATTTCTATTAGATGTTACATAAAAGTTTTTGGTTTTTTTCCTGTGATGGTGGGGAGGCTCTGGCTGCCCAGGGAATCTGTGGCTGCCCCTGGATTCCTGGCAGTGTCCAAGGCCAGGCTGGACAGGGCTTGGAGCAGCCTGGGACGGTGGAAGATATCCCTGCCATGGCAGGGGTGGGACGGGATGGGCTTTGCAGCCCCTTCCAGCCCAAACCATCCCTGCTTGTGTGCCGATGTCGGTCCATGGCCTGCGGCAGTTCCAGGGCTACGGGTGGGTGATGTCCCTGCGAGGATACAGGTGAGGGATGTCCCTGTCGGGATACAGGTGACTGATGTTCTGTCGGGGTACAGATCACTGTCCTGGTCATGATACAGTCAATCCCTGTCCCTGCCATGGTGAAGAACATTGTCCCTGTCATGATACAGGTGAATGATGTTCCTGTTGGGGTATAGATCCCTGCCGCGATGCAGATCCCGGTCCCTGCCGGGATACAATCCTGGTCCCTGTCGGGGCACAGATCCCGGTCCCTGTCGGG
>VWZN01014357.1:417895-436826 GCA_013396955.1 Regulus satrapa
CGGTCCCTGTCGCGGAGCCGGGGCCGCTCCCGGCCCTTCCCGAGGCTCCAGCGGGGCTGTGCTGCCCCCTGGCGGCCTCGTGCTCTCCGTGCGGATCCTGCTCCATTCCCAGCTCCGGGCATCGCTCGGGATCTCCGGGCATCGCTCGGGATCTCCGGGCATCGCTCGGGATCTCCGGGCATCGCTCGGGATCTCCGGGCATCGCTCGGGATCTCCGGGCAGCGCTCGGGATCTCCGGGCAGCGCTCGGGATCCCGTCCCAGCATCGCTCGGGACCCCGTCCCGCCTCTCCCGCTGCCCGCCGGAGCCAGCCCGGCCCGGGACAATCCGCGCCTGCCATCCCCCCGATGCCATCCCTGCCATGTCGCCGTCGCGGGGTCCGTGCGCTCCGCCTGCCCTCGGAGCGTGGCCCCGCAGGGACGCCGTGTCCTCGGGGCGCCCCATCCATGGCCCCGGCAATGGGCGGACACAGGGAAATCACGCGTCTCACATTCTGGATTTGATCCCTTAACCCTCACCCAGGAATCTCTGCACCAGCTCACGTAGCTGCAGCTCGATCTGGAGGCTTTGAGTGTCAGTAAATCCACCTCGGCCGAGTTATTCCAACAGTTAATTAACCTCACCTTAAGCACTGCGCCTTCCAGCTTGTACCTCCTGATACATTCAGGTTGTTTTCCCAGCTGGCACATCCCCCGGGGACGTGTCAGGTCTTTAAAGGCCTCGGTTCTGCCAAGCCTTACTCACACCAAGGAGGGGTTACAGCAGGTAGGAAGGCACTGTGCAAACCGAGAGCGGGCATAAAGGTACCCATGTAGTACAGTCACAGAATCACCGAATCCCAGAATGGTTTGGGTTGGAAGGGACCTTAAAGCCCATCCTATTCCTCCCCCTGCCATGGGAGGGGACACCTTCCACTGTCCCAGGCTGCTCCAAGGCCTGTCCAACCTGGTCTTGGGCACTTCCAGGGATCCAGAGGCAGACACAGCTTCTCTGGGCGACCTGTGCCAGGGCCTCACCCCTCTCACAGTACAGGATTTTTTTCGTAATATCCAACCTAAGCCTACTCTCAATTAGTTTGGATCCNCCGAGAGCGGGCATAAAGGTACCCATGTAGTACAGTCACAGAATCACCGAATCCCAGAATGGTTTGGGTTGGAAGGGACCTTAAAGCCCATCCTATTCCTCCCCCTGCCATGGGAGGGGACACCTTCCACTGTCCCAGGCTGCTCCAAGCCCTGTCCAACCTGGTCTTGGGCACTTCCAGGGATCCAGAGGCAGACACAGCTTCTCTGGGCGACCTGTGCCAGGGCCTCACCCCTCTCACAGTACAGGATTTTTTTCGTAATATCCAACCTAAGCCTACTCTCAATTAGTTTGGATCCATTCCTCCCCTGTCCTGTCACTACATGCACTTGTAAAAAGTCCTTCTCCACCTTTTCTTCAGATTCCCTCCCGATACCCTGAAGGTAGCATAAGACTAAGCTCACAGGGCAAGAAAATAAAACTTTTATTGGACCCATTCCCTCTTCCCTTTACTCCCAGAGCTGATATAAGCTCTGTTGCTTCCCTATGGGAATCTCTGAGGGATGGAGGTCTGGTCACATCAAGCTCCCCATGGCCAAGTGAAGTGAGAAGGCTCTTTAGACCACACAAAAGTCATCCAGGAAGGTATCCAAAACACCACAGGGTCACTGCAGAAGTGCCCAGCCCTCTCAGTCCCTGGCAGATTCCCTACACACTTCACAGGAAATTTTTGAACTGTTTTTTTATGACATCACGTCCCATTTACAACATCAGTCTCTGCTGGCAGCAGCTCAGTCTGTCACCCCTAGTCAGGCCTTTCGACAGAAATATTTCAAAATCTCACTTAACAGGAACTGGGGGTGGTGGGGAGGAAAAGAAAATAATGCTGGTGGGAGCGAGAGGAAATAAAACCCCACGTCCTCCTGAGGAGGCAGAAGGGGATGGATTACTGTTACAGCCACGTAACAGGAGGGATCAGCCACACCAGCAGCCAGACCATCCACACCCAGACATCCTCTGTGCAGTGGGTTTATGGGAATTGAGTCTGTCTTCAGCAGCATTTGGAGTTCTCTGGGGTAAATCTGTCTTCACCACCTCCTTTAAACATGAGAACAAACCACTTGTCTGTTGCGGGCATGTAAAGATGGTGTCCTGGGAGGGTATCCTGCAAATCATGCCTAAACCACCCTAATTTTCTAGCCCAGACTTCATTAGTTCATAGTGCCAGAGTCACTGTAGTGACTTGGGTGGATGATCTGGTGAAAGGGCTTTTCAGTTGGACTCATTTTAAGTGAGAGTCTGTGGCATCCAAATTTGAGCCAGCAGAGCTCAGGTCACACAGAGGCAGCAGAAGTCCACAGGATCAGGAGACAAACTCAAGCAAGGGACTGAGGGCAAGGAGCAGAGGACTGAATGCCAGAAAACTCAAAACCCACACAGAGGTAGGAGGAGTTTAAAATCAAAGCTGTGGCTTCCTCTGCTCTCTCACCACAAAGTGAGTTCTCATCTTTCCTTCAGGGTAAAGTCCACCAAGACCAAGAGGACTGCTCAGAGAGCAAAGTGCAGCCACTCTGACTGTCAACTGGAGGCAGAATAGACCCTTTTGTCCATACAGAATTATTTATTATTCATCACCACCCCACTAAGGACCATTCTGCCCAATTCCAGAAAAGGGAGGCATCACCATCAAGGTCTCATTTTAAAGGTTGCACAGACTTACCAACGTGGACAGCCAATGCAGGAGACCTCATTACGGCACAGAATTTCAACCCTTTCAATTACCTTTATCAGAAAGAATTTTTCCTTGTGATTATCCAGGTTCTTTCAGTCCCTCACTGCAGCTCAAAATCTTCTCCACCCCCTGTGCAAGCCCTGCTTAAGAGATGTGCAGGCTTCAGGCACTTTGTTCAAGGGAGAGCAGGAATTACTCCAACCCTGTTCAAAGAGGACACAGAGCAGAGATAGTGCCCTGCTCTACTCCCAGCTGCCCTCCCAGAAGCAGAGCAGTTCTCATCTAAAGTAGGCAGCACACCAAAAAAAAAAAAGCCATGGAGAGAAATGTCTTTGATGGAAATCTCTTCAGCAGAATGTTTTCAGACACAGCAAAACCACATTTTCCCCTACTGCAAACTTTGCCTGCCAGGTAGCAAAGCATTAAAGATGTTGCACAGGTTATCTTGAGTCATAAAACGCTGTTTTCTATACCCTGAACTGGTGGAGGAATTTAATTTCTCCCATGGAAGGCAAAGAAAACTGACCTGCTATAGAGCAGGTCACTCACCTTCCTTTCCTCTCACCAGGGACCCAGCTGAGCTGCTGGTTATTTTGCAGAAGTCATTCAGAGGAGGGAGGAAGGGATGGAAGGATGGAGAGGAAAGCTCATGTCCATTTGTGGCTCTGGATAATGCACCAGGAGGCCCCAGACCTGTTCTGGGTGTGTGGTGGCCAGCCCAGGGCTCACATGCAAGGAGCAGCTAATTCCTAAGGGTGGCTGCTCAGATTAGGAAGAAGGGGCAATCCAAGGGAAATCCAAGCAAATTTAAGAGAGCAAATGCAAGTGGTAAGGAAAGTGGAAGTAACTGTTTGTTTGATCAAGAAAAAGAGTTTGTTGGATACATGTCAGCTGTCTCCTTCAGTCACCTTGCTTTAAAGAAGGGCAGGATTTAAAATGGTTCTCTGTAGCTACTGCAAATAGCATAAAAAGGAATTCAGTGTCCTGCAAAGATTAGTTGTTTTGTGCATGAAGAGAAACTTCCTAAGTGAGGGAAACTACTGGTACAAACTGCTCAAAATCTCATGGAGCCTGGTTCGTGGAGATTTCTTTAAATTGGATGAACACCTGTGGGATGGTCAAGGTGTTGGTCACCCCTGTCCATCCACAGGGTTGGATTGCATGTTCACTCAGGGTATGTAACAGGATGACATATCCTTCATGCTCTGGAGCACAAAAACCACTGGGATATAAATGTGAGGCAGTCAGTCACTGCTCATTGTCATCCTCCATACCCTGAATCAAGTCAGGGGTTACTGGAGGAAAATCCTGGCAGAAACAAACTGAAGATGCCTCCTGCACTTGTTGGATCTTTCATATAGGCAGAGCCAGGGTCTCCTGTATTTAAATATCTTTCTGGTGGTTCTGAGGGTCCTCATGCAGCCAAATTTGGTTCTTTCAGATTCTACTGCATTAGAATATTTTACTCTCTTCTTTTTCCAGAAAACACCTCACTCACAGTTACAGCATGTCCACTTGTGCTCCCCTGAGCCCTGACAGCATCAGGGCCTGTCCATTTCTCTGTCACCAATGTAACCTGGTGCCTGCTTTTGTTTCAATTCCCAAAACACCCCGAGAGGAAAGCTCAGAGCAGCCAGCTTTGCTTTTAGAACACAAGCATGTTTTATGAGCACTGGATGCACCTTGGCTGATGAAGAATCCCGACTGTCTGGGTATATGGGATAATTGTTCCACTTGGGACTCATTAGCTAATTATTTAAAGATTCTAAGGAAAAGCATTTCATAAATACAGCACTAAATTTCCACAAGTGTAATTACAGGCTGAACACACATTTTTTTAGCACCTGTGTTATCCACTACATAAGCCAATAGCAAAGAACCTTGTGCTGTGCTGTCCCTGCTCTCTGGCAGGCTTGGGGCAGGACAGGATTACTACTAGGAAATGGAAAGGGAACATTTTTGGTGTTTCCATTTTGGTAACAAAAACAACACAGTCATCTTGGGGTGGTTTAAAATTCTGCCCCTAACATACAGAATGAAGGATAAAACTTGCACAGGGTGCGGGAAGCACAGACCAAGCAGCCATAACCCAGATTCTTGATCTGGTTTTGTCATTTGACTTTGATGCTATGGGGATCAGCCTTTTACTCAGTGTTACAAAACACTGCTTGTTTATCAGTAACTTCCTCCAGTCACTCTACTGAGCAGGAGAATTCCAGAATAGGATTCCTGACCTACCAGTTCAGGATTTGTTTCTCAAAAGTGTCACATCACAGATTGACAAAAATGAGGCAATTGTGTGACATGGAGACTTGGGTCAATAAACAACTGCATTTAAAGGAGAGCCCGGTCTTGTTCAGTCTGGATTCTCGTTAACTAAGCAAAAGCATATTTAGAACCAATCTCAGAGTTGTATTGGCTTTTCTAAGGTTTGGTAACTCCTGCTGCATGGGAGCCTGCCCATCACACCCAGTGCACCCACACTGTCTGTTCATGCACAGGTTCCACATCCCTCCAGCAGGTTCTGCATTTCTCCTGGTAACCAGAAAAATTCCAAATCCCAATATGAGTACATAAAGCAACACTCTCTCTTTATGTCTCTCTTTTTAAAATAATCATTTTCACAAAGCTCAGAGAAGCCTGAAATTCAGGCTTTCAGTTCCCAGTCTGCCTATGATAGATTTTTCTTTTCCGGCTCTTCACTCATGCAAAAGGCTCTTCATGATCATGTAACCATGTTCATGATAAGAAGAGCCAGGGGGAGGGTAAGTGGTATAATTTTGATTATGCTTTGAAATGCTCAGGGTTGGAAATGAAGTATGAGATTCCCCCCACTTCCCCTGCCTCTCTTGAAGGCAATTATGATTGCCTTAAAGGTGTGAGATCTGTTGAAAGTAACAAATCGTTGATTGTTTATTTTCAGGGTAGAAAACAATCAGCTTTTAATCAGCTTCTCATCACCGCTAGAAAGCTATTAACTCTCTTAAAAATAATTAGAAAACAGAAAAGAAAAATCTTCTCCAATTATTTTTATCCAGGAAACTGAGATTTTATAGGGAAAAAAACACTCAAGTTTCACAGAAAGAAGTTAACATAGCAGTACATGAAGTTCTCTCTCTTAGCAATTGAGATATTGTTTGCCAGATGTTGGATTGTGCTTCGTGAGTTCCTATGAGGTTATGGATATTGGCACCTGAACAAGAAGCAGTATTTTCAGTCACCTTGGGTAGACACTCAGATATTTCTGCTAAACATTTTTGTTTAAGGAAATGGATTGCATGAGTGTTCCATTTCTCTGATTTCTGACAGTTCACAGAGCCTTGGCTTTCAGATTCCCACAGCACTTTTTTTTTTTTCCCATTTTTTGGGTAAATAGTCTGTGAGTTTCTGTCCTGAGGGAAACAGTATTCAAACTTAACTACAATAAAGAGAGCAACCTCCAAATTTCAATTATATTGGAATTAGCAACAGGTATGAAACAAACATCACTGGTTGTGATTTCAGATGGGCAACTGAATAGTCTTTTCAGCTCATGTGCAGCTTTCCAGAAGCTTTCCACACCAATAATATCCCCTCAATGTGCCTCATTTACTACTACCACCCAGAGTTTTAATAGTACTTTTAGTATTATTTTCCTTAGTTTTTAATAGTACATTTGGAGCTACTGCTTGTCACTCAAATGCAACTCAAATAAAATCAACCATGGGCACTTTGCAGGGTCCTGAGACAGCTGCTGCAGTCCTGCCCAGCAGGTATTTGCCTTTCGGGGGATGACCAGGCCATGTTCTGGGCGTTCCCAAGGTGCAGTTACAACAAGGAGCCTTTGGTAAGAGCCTGATAGGGGGACAGACAGGTTTTGTCACTGTCACTGCAGGGAACACGCCCTCCAAAAAAGGACTGCAAATCCCATATGGACTCCAAGGGACGGCTCTCTAAAGAGCGTGTGAGTGCTCAGCTAATTAAGTTCTCCCCCACCAGCACCCCAGTGACTGTACCTTTTTATTTTATTTTCTCTATTGCCCATTGGAGATGAATTGAGATTGCTTTAAAGAGGGGTTCTCCTGGTCCATCCATCAGAGTTGTACCCATTTGACCTACTAGAGTCTCTTTAAAGATTGATGAACTGGAACACCAAAGTGGAACTCTCTCAGTTTAACTGTTCCCACCTGAGCTGCCTGCACTGTGAGATGCCTTTTTAAAGAGGCCCATGGAGTGGTTGCACCATTGGTTCAAATGCCAGGGTTATTGCACACAGAATTTCCATGGCCTGGCAACAGGCAAGACAGCAAAGACAGGAGTGGTTTACATTAAAAACTGCTTTCGTGAAAAATGTGCTGCATCTCAGGACCACTGGTCACTAATTAGTTGAGAAACAGCTACAGTCATTTCAAGAAAAATATGGAAAAAATTACTTACTGGATTTATATTTTCCCCTCACCAACTAAAACCCCTCCTTACAAATGACAAATGTTTTGGCTAAAATTAGCAAGAGAGGCTGCAAGCAGACAAACCTTCACTCACCAGAGGGTACCACCACATCCAAAAAGGAAGATACAGATATTTAATTTAGAGCTGTGCCTTGCAGTAGGCAAACTCCACATGTTTTCACTACAAATTTAGTCTAATACATAATTTTTAAACCATGGATGAAGTCCTGCCCACCTCTATCCTCCCTTAAAGCTGACAGACAGTGGCAAAATTCACTTCTCTGCTCAGAAGTTTTTTGGTGAGCCAAACCCAAAAGACATTTTCCAGAGAGTGCAACCACCCTTATTTCACCTTCCTAGTCTTCTTTCTTTTTCTAGGCTGATACCTTTGGGCAAATAGAATAGCTGCTTGGGTATTTGTTTGTTCCAATTCATTCAGATTGCATGATTTTAAGGAGAACTTGTGAGTATAAAGGGTCTTGTAGAACTGTGTATCAGAAAGGCAGAATCCACTTGAAACACTGGTATTGCTGCATAAACCAGAATAAATAGCCAGTGGAGGGTGTGGTTTATCATTTAAAATTATTTTTTCTCTCCAGCCAAAGACAGTTGGTTTCTTAAGCCATGATTTCATCCTTTCTAATCTGACTTCTCAACTGTACCAGAATCCTTAATTATTTCACCGCTTGCAATAGCACCATCCAATTTATCACCTGAGAACAGCAGCATAGCAGAAATAATCTATTGCCTTTTTAACCCGAAGATCTCAGCATTTAGTCCTCAAGAATATGAAAAATTCCTGATTTAATGATGGAGTGTTCCTGTGACGGTCACCCCAACTGGAAAGTATTGCTTCCTGAAGTTTCCAGTTCTCCACTCAGGAGAAGTCAGCAGAGCTCCCTGAATACAGAGCTCAAGCCCAGCTCAAGCTCATTCCAGCAGTCTGGAAACAGCTGGAGGTTATCTGGGATCCCCTGGAGGTCTCATCTACCAGAAAGCCCTGGCCACTCGTGTCCTGAGTGCGAGTCCCAAAACACAGAACCACAGCCAGGTCTGTCCATGTGTTGAACAGTGTTGAGGAAAAGCCATGAATGAAAGGAGAAATCCAGAGGTTGCTCCCCTGGCACAGAGGGCTGGGAACAATCTCTGCTGTGAGTGGGTAAATTTCAGGGATCTTACAGTAGGAACGGGATTTTTTAAAAAAAAACAAACAAACCAACAAAAGAAATTCTAAGAAAGATCTACCAAGCCCATGCAGTAAAAATACAAAGAATGAATTTTCCTCAGCTCTTATTTACATCTTTGATTCTGAAAGTCTTGTTCTGGACAAGAAACACTGACTCCCATCTGTCACTCCTAACCGAGCAAGACCCACAGTGTGGCACGGTGTTTGTTACTCATCTCAGAGACACAAATATTATGTTTAACCAAGAGATGAGGAAGATTAAATTAATAAAACAATGTAAAACAAAGTAAAGCCCGCAGCACCGGAGTACCCCCAGCACTTTGCAGTTTGGCAGGGCATTGCTGGGTGGAGCAGAAAGGGTAAAATGTGCTGCCCAAATAGCACTTTACTGTCAGGCCATCCTGTGGGAGCACTACAGAGACATCCTACTCAGATAATCTCCTGGCTGCCAAGCAGTGCTTTACCCAGAGCTCTTACAAACCCCCCCCAAGCCCCCCCATTACAGCTATGCCCCACCTACAAGCTGCTCCTTTTTCCTCAGCACCCAGCTGAGTCACTTCACCCAGGACAGCCCTGAGTTAGGAGAAGGCAAAATCCACAGATCTTTGTGAAGCATCCCCGTCCTACCCTAGAAACAGGAGAAGTCTAAAAAAGACAGAAATAACTCATCTCCAGCCCAGCCACTGGACAATGTGTTTGCCACAGAAAGGCAGTGACCCAAGGGCCTGGGGCAGAAGCTCAGCCGTGCTTGTCAGATGATGCATTTGGAGCTGCACTGAGATTTGAGATTCAAGCTTGAAAGCCAGCAGGACCTGTGAGTCCCTCAGAAATGAAGCATGAGGAATATGAAAGCCTTATTCCAGGTGCAGTGCCATCCACATCATTATTCCCACCGGAGAATCCACCCGTGGGACTCGTGTGAGTGCCTGCTCCATTAGTATGAGACTGAAAAAGCCCCTGGGTTTGAGACACAGAGGAGCCCTCCCAGCACACCAGGCTGTTCGTCTCCTCTTTTAATAACATCAGCTACCACATCTTAATAGAGCAGCTCCTCCTCCCAGCTCCTCCTCCACCCTGTGTACCCTGACGGTGCCTCCTCGATATTAAAAGCAGCGTTGGATGAAAGACGGAGGCCCCGAGACGTCCCTTTCTTCATCATGTATAATTTGTAGAGCTAGTCAAAAAATAGCAAGCAATTTAGCCTGGAATTTGGCCAGCTGGGATATTCATAGCACATGTGATCAAACAGCAGAATTTGCCAGTCACTGGAAAAACAATCAGGCTCCGTAACCTGACTTCGCCGCCGAGGACAGAGCCTGTAAACATCATTATTGATCAGGGCAGAGCTGTTTTCATCAGGCACTGCTCTGGACATTAAACATCTGCAGAGTCAACACCTACCCAGCTGAAGTTGGGGCAGAATAGCTCCAAGAATTTCACGTCCCCGAGACGTGGGCGATTGCCAAAAGAATTAGCAGCTGGAGACACTACAAAATTACACTGAAAATTGAAGAAAAAGATAGCATAAATGGATTTTATGTAAAACTCCGGGTTATGGTACAGCTTATTGACACATACAACAAATTAAAACAGCTAATTCATCTTACTACCTTCCACTGATAATTTTTTAATTAAGTTACTTATCTTTATCTACATATTTAGGGATGTAGGTCTTTCATTATTCATCTCTTAAAGAAAATCAATGTTGTCCTGATTTGCTACAGCTCAAACAAGGGAGCAGTATTATCTATGCTAGGACTGACTAATAGGAAAAAAAAATTCATTAACTTTATTAGCAAGCCCTAAGAAAATGCTATTGAGCACATTTTCATACTCCTAAAAGTCTGAATTAGCAACCAAAAGCTTAATACTGTTCAGTAGAGCTAGATTAGACATCATGTTGGTGTTTTTGGGTTTTTTAATGCTTATAAATAAAAAAAAAGAAAAGGTAGAAAATTTTTTAAACGGTCTAATGGAATTTTTTAGAAAGTTCAGCCCTAATTCTGGGTTATATTATCAAAACCACTGGCAAAAAAGCTTTAAATTCAGGGGTTTATTATTTATTAATTATTATTCTGCATTTTATTTATTACTGAGACTGGAAGCTCATCTGTAGCACCGGTAAGATGCAAGTGTCTAAATGCCTATCCACTACACAGTTTGGATATATTTGCACATCAAAACAGACTCTGGTTTTACACTTGGGATTCTAAAGCTTTATGAAAGACACCATGAAAAGAGTAAACTTTGAATCTCAATTTCTGGAGGAAGCAGACTTTTTCTAGTCATCTAGAGTGTCCTTTTCTTCTCAAGGTGACCTTAAGTTTCAGATTTGTGAAATGGTTTCCTCTTGTGTTGAATCCTACTGTGTAATAAGTTTTTAAAATGACTATTTATCTTCTTTAATATATTAGTCATATATAGCAGGAGAAGCCTCTGTGGGAATTTTCGCTATCGGGTTTGCTCAAGCCTAAGTCAATGCTGATTTACAAAACATAACTTACCCTTAGTAACAAACAATCATGGGTATATTTATTGGAATAACATCTTCCCATTCTCCTCCAGCAGCGTGTTTTGTTTAGCAGTTCCAGTGCTGCAGATTGGGGAATATTTACAGTGACCAAGGCAATTTGAAAGAAATGCTTTTATGTTGCCCATCTTATTACAATTTTACAAGCCTGAATCGCTGGCATTTGGCAAAACAAATAGGTCTGATGGTTGTGAAAAATGTTAATGAAATGCAAATTAGCCAGGCAGGTATAAGTTATATTTATGTCAGAGGAGTGAGAATTGGCGCATTGCTCAGAAACTGCCCATTGCAGAAGTTATATTTAATGAAGTTGAAATTTTTTTAGATTTTTGCCTTGCTAATCGTGACCTCGGCTGCCTGCGCCATGTAATGACAATAATGAATAAACATGCTGTGCTTATGAAGAACTAGAACCTAACAAGCTGATCAATTGTTAATTCTATAAAGTGACTAAAACGTGTCTCCACTATCAATAAGTAAATCAGCTTCTATTTGCAGTACTAATGCACCTTGTACATATCCTCCAGCTATCCTACCCTTCTCTGTAATAATGTAATTATCAGTTTGGTCATATTTAAGTACAACCTGAATGAGATTTGATATTATTTTTGTCTTGAGGGTGGAAAAATAGGAGGAAAAAATGTTTGGGTATTTAAAGAGACACAATACATTTATTTGGAGGACGCAGATTTTCCACTTGCCCTCCAATTAGTTATACAAAATTATTCGTTTGAAAGCCAATTATTTTATAACATTATTCTTAAATCATGCAGGCTATTATCAGACAGACATTCCAAAGAAGAAGGCCTTTTTATTATTAAAGCCCTTTGCTCTAAGCCTCTGTAACAAAGACTTTGAACAAAAGACAACAGTGCTCATTAACTGTAACAGAAGATGTTTCTTCTGTTAGGGGAAAAAAAAAAAAAAGCATTTAAAATAAGACTAATTTGGCTTTATTCAGGCTTTATTTTTCCTCTTACATGAGGAAAACACAGAAGGTAGATCAGATCTTTAGCCATAATACAATTATATATATTCCAAATATGCTAATTGCAAAGAGCTGACTGTCTCCACTACACTTCCAAGAAAGATTCAGCAGTAATAGTTTATCCATTGCTGAAGAACACAACAAAGGTTGTTTAGCACATGCAAAACCCAAGAGTTTTGCTTGAATTATCTGTTTTCCTTTTTATAACTAGAGCTGTCTGTAAAGACAGTGGGAGGAAGCAGCTCCCTGTTCATCCACCCAAAACCACCACCTATCTCAGTCTGGGGTGCAACCAGGGAGGAAACCTCACCTGGAGCATTTCACAGGTGAATGATACACACTGGAGGGTGAGTAATTGTATTTACAGTGGCTGCACTAATTGCATTTGAAGTGGCTGTCCCTTTTTCAGAGTTGTAAACAGTCATTATTCCTAATGCTTACAGCTTCTGTGACTATTCTTCTATTGTCAAACTGAAATATATGTCACCAAAATACATTAGAAACATGTAAGGAGGAAATGTTCTGGAGGGAAATGCTCTTAAGTGTGTGGATGAGCTCAATGTACCAATTAATTTCTAGCACTTAAGCGAGTGTCATTTCTCAGGTGGAAGGTTGCACTCATTCTGCCAGAAGTTGTCCCACTCCACCTCAGATCCATCTCTCCGTGACAGTTTGGTGTAGGAAGGGAGGGATAGTCCTTTTTACCTCCTACTCTCTTAAATTATGACAATCAGCACAGGTTTTTAAAAGGTATGTGAACTAACAAAGTTTTGTTCTTTCAGTGGTCCCTGATCAGAAACAGATCTGTTAGTAAACAAAAGCAGAATGAATCATTTCAGCAGCACTCCAAACATACAGGGATAGTTTAGTACTAAAATAACTATTTTGCTTTTTCCTCCTTCAGCCCCAGTTAAGCCCATACACCACAAAACTGGCAGGCATTTCCATATTTAAACTCTTACTCCAGTAGTATTTAGCAGTCAAATAACCCAATTTCAATTACACTGTGATGTGCTTCCAAACAATGGACATTAACTCAGAGGTTCAGAGGCACTGTTTAACTGAGGAGTGTAACAGGAATACACACACACACACAGGACAAACTTTCTGTATTCCACAAAAATGACTGATCCTCTTTTGAGATTCAATGGCCTGTTTTATGTGCAGGTCCACTCTCTGCTATAGATCTGTGTTTGGGGAAATTTTCATAGCACTTGACTTCTAACCATGGTGCTTCAGAGCCACTAAACCGGCAGTGCTCAGCACAAACAGTGCCACAGCCAACAGGAGCCCAGCAGACAGCCAGGACCAGGCTTTTGCACCTTTTATTTTGGACCCACACTGGGCCAATTCCAGTTGCATCCCAGTTTTCCTCGGGGAGGAAGCAATGCCCCAGAGCTGGGCAGACACAACCCCTTCTGCCCTTAAAAATATCAGGATTTCCTTCCAACTCTGTTACTTTTTCTAGGAATAAAGCAAATGGGTGTCCTGAGTACAGCCCTGGCATTGCCACAAACCCTGGCACTGGCCAGAGGAGGAGATAACAGCAGAGGGGAAGGGATGAGCTCTCCTTGCTCCCCAGTAACCCTGCCCGCTGAGCATGTGCCAGGGCATTGGAAAGAAGCCAGCAAGGAACGTGGGCTTCCTGAATGCCCAGTGAGGAGACCATCACCAGCAACCAGAGCGTCTCTATTTTCTTCTCAGAATTAGCCTAGAATCATGGCATGGGCTGAAAGGAACCTGAGAGTTCCAAACCCCACCCCAGCATGGGCAGGGACACTTTCCACCAGGCTGCTCCAAGCCCCGTCCAGTCTCGAACACTTTCCAGGGATGGAGCAGCCACAGCTTCTCTGGACACCCTGTGCCAGGGCCTCACCACCCTTACTGTGAAGAATTTCTTCTCAATATTCAAACTAAACCTGTTCTCTTTCAGTTTAAAGCCATTCCCCATTTCCCTGCCACTACAAGTCATTGTAAATTATAGGGAACAGCATCCCAAGGACTAATTAAAGCACATTCACCCCCCTACTTGTGTCATAGAACCATACTTCCATTAAAGAACTCAACCACATGTGTTTAATAGTTTAAACATAACAAGAAGTTTCATTTAGGAGTCCAAGCTAAGTTAATTTTGCCAGGAAATAGTAATATGGATGCATTACACTAAATTCTGAAACGTGGCATTTCTCTTCCTGTCTCCAACATTATTAGCATCTTACAGTGGCTTGAATTAAAAAAGAAGCATTTATTTTATCACCCTGATATCAGCCCGCTGCAATATAACATTTTTGAAACAGGGAAATATCACAGCTTGGCATCATAAATTCAACACTGCAACAAGATAAATCCTTCCCATTAATGTAAACCGCTGTACTTCCCAATATATCTGCATCTGCAACACACTTGTGTTTGCTGATCAGACTATCATAAACACACATAACTCTCAGTGAGTAATGGAAGCAGCAAGAAAATCCGAGGGTAACTGCTCTCCAGACTAAAGCAGCCACAGCCTGGTCCTTCAAACAGATTCACTCATGCAGGGACGCTCCTGCTCGTGTTCGACAGCATAAAACACCACCGTGCTCACCACTGGAACCCACGGGACACAGCAAAGGACATCGAGGCACAGCCACTCCTTAATTACACGAGCACAGAATGGGTGCTGGAAGCTTTATTAGCTTGCAATATAGATAAACCCCAGAGATGCACAAAGGAGAAGTTGAGTACACTATCAATTAAGAATTTCTGGTTTTCTCATTGAATACTTAAGGCAGCAGTGAATCAACACAGGAAAAAAAAAATTGAAAAAAGCTCATTTAATTTTGTTGAAAAGAAAAATCATTTAGTCCTTTCTACAACTCAATTTCCACCTTTTCCCCTTTACGCTGAGATCAACACTCTGAAACTTGCACCAAATGGGAATTTGGCACACAGTTTAGGAAATGCAAACACATGAATTAATAACCTGAATTATGCAAATACGAACCTGAAATTTGCAATTTGTTTTTAAAAGCTGAAAGAACTCCTCTTAATTGGTTTATCCATGTCTAGGCATTACTCAAATGATTCTGGTTTAGCAGTTAGCAGCCTCCTTCAGGCTCAGGAAAAAAGCCTACAAATTCTTTAAGAGCTAAAGCACTGAGTTCTGCTCTCTCCTCTATAAGAAAAAGAAACCAGAAAGTCCAAGCTGATTCCACGTTCTTCAGCTCGAAGGGATGTAGCACATCACTGAGTCATGCTTGGCAAGAGGCTGGAGATCAAAAAAGGGGCAGGAACTCTATGTGGAGGGTTGGGGAGTAAGTTCTTTAGCCATCTTTTACCATCCTGTAACACCAAGGTTGGGATTGCTGCCCCTTAATATATTTATCCTGTTACACCTCACAGTAGCTCAGTGTGCTCACCCATAGCACAGCTGCTGTAGAAGGAGGGAGAAAACTTGCACCGATGCTGTGCAGAGGGAAATATCCTTCTAGGAGAAAGGCCTGACCCCACCAGAGTTTTTACATTCACAGATGTTCCCTGTAAAGTGTAACTGAAATTGAAACACAACAGAAAGGGGAATAAAAACAACGGGTCACCTTTGGAGTCACAGAGATACCCGGTGCTGCTTTCCCTCATTTGAGCTTTACTCTGGCACGGTTGTACCAAGTCTGAGGAAATCAGCCTTTCAGCTCACAGCCTTTCCAAAAGAACTGCTGGAAAATATAAAACAGAGCAAAACGGGTGAAATCCGCAGTGCTTTGTTCCTCCTTACAAGCCTCTTCAGAATAGCCAAGAGGCTTCGGTGCCCCAGCCCGACAGAAATCCTGTCCTTGCAGTATCAGGATGCTCTGGCACTGCAAAGCTCAGCTCGAGCTGCCTGACCCCAGGTGAAAGTGTGCTGTGATCTCCTGATCTGCAGGGCTGGCACCGCCTTCAAAGCAGCCGCCTGCCCGATGGTTATCACATTTTCAAAGGGGAAAAGAGATGCTGAAGGAGTTCTACTAGACCTTGAGAAAAGGAGTCCCAGGGCCATAAACTCTGAGAAAGACACAAGGAAAATCCAATATTTCACATGAAAAGTATTTGTATAGGAGAGATCTTTATTCTGAAGTTTATTGCTTCCAAAATCCAGGACAAAACATTATGCTTAAGATTTTCCTCCCAAGAGTGGAATGAGTCTTAGGGCTCAAAGGTATCTGGCTGCTCCATATTCATATTGATAGTGAGTTTAAAAGAATGAAATATTGGTCTTAGAGAGTTACTTTTTGCAAACTTTTTTTGCACTCAAAAATTCCAGTTTAGTTCTAGATTAAGAGCTTATTTTCTCAATGGCCAACCGGGGTAGGTAGAATTACAAAACCCCAGTAATTTCAAGACGTCATAAGAAACTTTATTTTACCCAAGGCCGAGGATTAATTGCTTTCCATCAAGTATTTTACTCTTTAATTCTCCATTTACAAGTGTTCCTAACACTGGAGGAGCACTGGCCAAATTCTGCCCTTTTCACTCTCAGCCCAGTCCTTAATTGGGAAGCTTTGCCTGAGAGAGGACAGCAGGTGCTGGCCTTCAGTTAATAAAGATTGGCATGGGGAGATCAGGGGCTGCTCCCAAGTACCCCCAGCCAGCTGCCACTTCAGATCCAGTCCAGAGCAGCCACATCTGGAAGGCAGCCCCAGCTAACACCTGCACCTGAGCTGGGTGACCAGGAGAACTGGTGCATTGGTAGCAATTTATAGAGCACTCAGGGAAGTCAAGGGGAATGTCTTTTATGCAATTAAAATAACATTCCACAATCTCTACAGCTGGAGCAGCCTTCTAAACAGCTGGGGAAAAGGGTCATGGAACAAGTGGCACAAACCCAGACAATCTCTGCACCCTGGAAAGGCAGAAAGCTCCTCAGTATTGGAACTAAAATCTATCACCAAGACTCTTGCTTCCTTTTGCCTGTGTTTTTCTTCAATAATTGGGAGATTTTAGCTATCAGAGAACATCAAACCTGTACCTTCCACAAGCACTGAAGTCACTCAGACAAATGTATCAAACATCAATATGAAACTAGAAGGGAAAAATAAAGAAGAAATCTGCTACAGCATCATCTAAACATAAGGCACTAAGTAATAGCATTTTAAAAAAAAATCTATTTCACACAGATGAAAATCATTACAGTTCTCTAGAGACCCTCTCTCTCTCTCTCTGCAGCTCCCCGTGTCATTTCCTAGCTGGTAAAAATGTGCCACAGGATATCAAAAGATGGTTACGTTCTTCTAATTTTAATATTCCTCTAATCCAATAATGGCTTGTTTACTGCTTTCTAATTTAAAGGTAATTCATTAGATGTATCCTGTCACGTCTTGTTGGCAATGAAGGCATAAGGATCTTACACAGAGCTCTGAGGCATGTCAGTCATATTGCTAATATTCTGTGTGGGTCCCTCAATGCAAGGGGCTATCGATGCAATAGCACTGATAAGAGACTCTGTGTGTGTACCTACATACAAATCACAACCAAAAATATTGTAAGACTTCAGGGGTGAAGTCTGGACCCAAATTTTTTTCTGGTTATCATTGAGAATTCTAGCAAACAGAAATATAAGTGATTTGAGTGCAAATATTTGTGATAGTGACAAAAAGGGTCTTGCACAGCCTGTGGGAAAGCCCCTGCCTGACCTGCAGGGGAATTGGATGAGTCTGCAGCAAATGATGAAGGTTAAGGAAACATTAGACAGGAGAGGCAGCCTGAACTCCGAAATGAACATTTCAGGAGCCAGACCACGCCAGGTAACATCTGTTGTGATTCTCCAAAAGCTACCCTGAGTTTTTGAGCAACCCTAGGGCAAAGCGACAGCAACTGAGGCCAAAGGCTTCAGACCTGCTGGACCTTGGCAGCACGGAGGCACCAAGGTGAGGGCGAGGGCACAGCAGGAGCCTTTGGCACAGCAGGGCAAGGCGCTTTCCTGCCTCTCCAGCCACGGCAGCATCCACCTGGCTGCACGGTGCTCCCCTGGCACGGAGCCTGTGCCCACCTCCACGGGAGCAGCTCTCCCCCGAGCAATCAGGCAAAGGAAAGCAATTTACTGCAGGTGAAAGCGCTGTGTGCCCAAACACGCTGCTCAGGCTGATCTCCTGCCACAGGGGCTGGGAACTCTTTGGCTCTCTAACTCTGCCAGCAGCCAGCTCAGCCACATCAGCTCTCTGTGCCAGGGCACCGATATGCCCATTTTCCATAATCTCTTTTCTTCCCCAAGAAGCGAAAGCTTTAACCAGCCAGTCTGATCGCACACGTGTGGCTGCTTAATGAATTGTTGGCTGTCTCAGAGGAGGACACAAGGCTGAGAAACTCAGTGACACCGTGCTAGGAAAACCACACCGCTTGCACAAACTGCAATTATTCCCCAGGAGCCCGGCAGGATCACCAGTTTGGAGCACAGTTTGGGTCAGTACGTGTCCAAACCCATGCCCTCATTGGCTGTCGGTGATGTCATGCCCGTGCATTAATCCCCGGTGACTGCAGGTTTAACATCACACGCATCACCCCATCCTCTGCTAACGACAACGACCACGCGCCTTGGAGGAAATTACTCGAGCAGAGAACAAAGCAACTTGTTGAAACAGTCCAAGTCGCATCTCTTAAGTGATTATTTCCAGCTTTTGTTTTGTCAAAGTGAAGTTGCTGGGGGTCAGGAGATGACGCGTGCCTCGCAGAAAGGAGTGGGTATTGTTAGCGCTCTGTTTTAAAAGAAAGTAAATCCTTCCACTCAAAAAGGTGAAAGTCCCAGTGGTGGGAAACCAACTGCTCTGGGAAATGAAAGTATTTCAGGGGCTACAAAATCGGTATGTGAAAGCATAAGCACTTTTTAAAAGAAAAAGAAGGGGGGGAAAAAGAGTGACATTTAAAGAGCAGCCCTGACCCTTTGCTAGCGGCACCCTCATCACGGGAGCAGCGGGGGCAGTGCATGAATTTTGCGCACACACCCCGGAGCAGAGACAGATTTCACTCCAGGGCCGGCGCTGCCGGTGCTCCGCAGGGACGCTCACCCAGCCGCTCTCCCGGAGCCTGCCCAGCCC
>VWZN01014357.1:437996-464733 GCA_013396955.1 Regulus satrapa
CGCCTTGTGGAACAGAACAGGCTACTTTTATCACAGGAAAACACTTGTTGGTTACTGTTGAGGAATTGCAAATTGCCTTTCGTGTTGTCTTTGTGCGAGTTCTCTGGTGCACGTGTGAAAACCAGTAAAAATCTCAGCAGCTCCCACACCCCCATTCACAGTAAATTAACAACCCAGAGGCAGAGTCTCACACCCTGCATAAATTCACTTAGCCTGAAAGAAAGGGTCCAAATCCCCAGCCTCAGCTCTCCCTCATCCCACCTTAGCACAATGCAGCTATGCTCTTTTCATCGGCAGGAGTTGCAATATAGTCAAAACAGGAGGAAACAAGCCCACAGCACAAGACCACATCTCTCCATGTCATTGCTTACCTGGGGAGCTGTCACCTTCTTGCCTACTGTTCCTGACACTTAACACCCCTCCGGACCTCTAGCGAGCCTAGAAAAGGGGAGAGAGAAAAGGCAGAAGCAGAAAGGAACTTCAAGGTTGCAGAAAGAAATGTGAGAAGTAGATGTGGGTAAAAGGGAGGGAACTGGAGATGGGAAATTGAGAGATTTAGAGGACGGGAGACACAAATTAGCAGGAAGAAAGGTCTCATCTTGCTGGCTGGGGTACAGTTTGTTGAAAGTAGGCTGTTCAGAACATCAGACAGAGATTACGTAGGATCAACAACCCCCTGATATGTGTGGATGGAGCAGTTTACCAGCTGTGGGTGCTTTTTCTGGGTTGCTGAGCCATAGGAGACAGCAGTTCACAGCTCCCCCTGGCCTGCTGCTGTCCTGTGCTCATAATTCCTTCCCATCTCTTAGCCTGAGTTTTCCCATCCAGACAGACCCATTTCTACCACTAGGTTGCTGTCAAAACGAATTAAGAGGTCCAAAGAGTACTTTGAAATGCAGATATTATGCTTACTAGTTTTAATGTCTCCAAAGCGGTCTCCAGATAGCTCTAAATCCTCAACATATCCCTGATCAATTCCTGTTTTGCATACGAGGGAGCCAGGCAGAGGGACAGAGGCTTTAGTCCATCTCTTTTATGTTGTGTTCTGAGGGTCCCCCTGACCTTGCCACGGCTCAGGTTCCCAGTTTTTGTCCCACAGTGCCTGTTCCCATCCAAAGCCACATTTTGCTGGTGACACAGCTCCATACATGCAGAGCCCCCATGCCTGATTATTAATTACTATCCTATAAGTAATAAATTACTACCCCCCCAGAAAGGTATATCCTCTGGCAAGTCAATGCCCAGGCTTGAGCTCCCATCCCTTCTCTCAGCCCGGAGTTCCCCCCGTGTTTCTGGCACCCAGTGTGCCCTGCAGGGCCCTCCCAGAAAGCCTGGGCACCCTGGGGCTGCACTAAACCTCCCTCTGTATTTTCCTGGCCTTTGCAGGTGCACTGGGAAGGAGCAGGACACAGGAGCTTCTGGTCCCCAGGCCTGTGATCAAATTATCTCTCCCTCTGTCACACATCCTAATCATCACAGCTGGCGGCCATGCCAACAATATTAACGCTGCTGAGTAGCTTTCAGTTTTGCAATTAGCGAGGTTTTCTGCTTCCCTCAAATAAAAAAAAAAAATAGGCTGGTGCTTCTTAACACTGCATAAATGATACAGAGACATTCAGGGCCCACGTTCCTGCCTTGCTGAGATGAACCGACATTAGAAGCGCTGGAGATATTTTAAGTCTTCTGAAGATTAAAATGGTTACAAAGCTTATTATTTCTAAACATGTTTATCCTGCCTCTCTTTTTTGTTTGCAAAATTAGGCAAAGCACAGTTTAAACAAACAACTATTGTACTATTAAACATTGATTAAAGAAAAGGGTTCCATTTAAATTATTAAGTGGTAAGATAAAAAGCATCCCTTCTCTTTTGTACGCTACTTTATTCAGAAGTCAAACTTCTGCAGTCTCACTGAATGCTAATGAGCAGCATAATAATGCACAAGGGCAAGAGGGGGCTGAGTAATTAAAAACAGAGGCCAGAAATCAAAGGGCTTGAAATACACTTAAGAAAATAATTCAATTATACATTAGAAACCTGGGATAATCAAGACACATCCCACAGTTTCATTCATCATTATGCCCCAATTTTACATCTCTGCTGGTTTGCTGTACACAGGAAGCAGTGATTGGGACTTTCATGTGTGATGCCTCAGCTGGAGAGACAAAGGCAGTGTGCACTCAGGCCCCATCCTCATCTCTGCTCCGTGAAAACAGCTTTGATTGAGTAGATTCTCACTTATGTGATTTAGGGAAATATTTTTGGTCACAAGATAATTCTGTATTGGTTTTATATTCCTTTTTTTTCTGTAGCTTTGTAATTAATTAACACAAATCTCCTCACCCATCATTTTATTTCCCCTACAGACCCATCTCCCACCACTCTCCTTGCCTTCAGCTCTTCCCATGGCTTCAGGCTTGCCTGGTTATCCACAAAAACCTCTGCCAAGCACAGCAGTGGGTAGGTTTGTCCAGAAAACCATGTATTTAGCTGGGGTGACATCATGAGGTGCTGAGGTTTTCACACAACACAAGCTGGGTCAAAAAGTCCTGATGTCACTTTTACGGACCAAGGAGTCCCAGCATAGCTCCTGGTGTCCAGGACAGCAAAGCAGACTGTAAGGTTTATAGGGAATTCCAGTGCCATGTGATAAAACAAGATAAAATGAGACAGTTCAGTCTTGTTCAGTGACTTTGGAGGATTTAAGTGATTTTGCCTTGTGCAGTCTGGATGCAATAAGCAATTATCAAACTTGGACTCATTGCACTGACTCCAGCTTAAAGGAGGAAACAGTAAGTAATGCATTGTCAGGCACCACGGGAAAAACAGAAAAACTGAAAACAAGGGTTTCCATCTGACAAAGAAGAGCACTGTGTTCACAAGCTTTGCAGATGCACAAATCGTTAACCTCCTTTTGGTACATAATTAAGGCAATGACAGGGAAAAAATGTTGGAAACAGCCCAGAAAAGGAAAAAAAAAAAAAAAAAAAAAAGAATTCTAGCAAAACCAGCAGTAAATTGCATTTCAGCTTCCTGAGAAATCAGAGTCTGTTTGTGCCATTAGAATTTTTAAAGGTTTAAGCACAGAGGCTAATGAGCAATGGAGTCAAGCACTGCTGTGCTCCACAAGGCCAGAGGAGCCCGGAGCGCAGCACAGGGCACAACTTTGAACAGTGAGAAAGCGACACAAGAACCTCAGGTCAAGTTTTCCAAAACTAGAGGTCTCAAAATGAAGCTTATGACTCCAGCAGATGGGAACTGCTTAGTGTAGTTCCAATGATTGCTGAGCTTTGCTGCATCTTCCATTCAGGAGAAGACAGAAGGCTGCAGGTGAAGAGCCAATTTCTAGCAGTGTATGACAGCACTGTTTGAAACAACAGCGTGGTTATCTCAAGATTTCCCCAGCCTTATCAGCCACATCTTCCAAAATCAGAAATAAAGCTCTTTTTGAGATGATCCAGCTTCCCCACCCCCCCAAAAAAAAGCACACTCACTCATTAAATAGGAGATCATTAAGACAACCAACCCAGCTCATAATGTGAGTGGAGCAGTATTTGCCAAAGGTGGAGAGGGAAATGTGCAAGTTAAGACAAACATTAAATTTCAACCTAAGGTGAATTAGAGAGTAAAATATCCATTTTCTCCCCCCATTTTTCTAAGGAGGAATTAATTTTTAGAAGAGAAGACAGATAGACACATTGCTTGATCTTGCAGAGGGAGTGGCTGGGATCTGCACCCAAGGGCAGAGCCTGAGCCTCAGAGGAGCCCCACTGCTCAGTATTCGTTTCTCAAGTTTGTGGTTGAAATACTCTAATAGATATCTTAGTGACATCCTTTTCCGAGAAACAGTCTAGGGCAGTAATTCTGACAGGACAAGTCAGCTGTAATGAATCTCTTTCCTCAGCACAGATGGGGCCTCGCTTTACTCACATGCACTGCTCCTTCCACTCCCTAAGACTACATGGAGACAAGAGAAAGCAGCTCTGGCCTCTTATCTTACCTGCCTGAAACAATATAGTGGCAATCAATAAATGAACTACATTTTCTTTAAATATGCAATTACATGGAATAGATTATAGAAGTGACAAAACCTAGAACAACTCCACAAACACAGAGCTGGGCTCTGATTTCTATCAATACAAGATGAAAGTCATGTAGTAGTTCATTTACAGCTCAAAGCTGCATTATTTTCCCTAACTCAGCCTCTATTGGTAGTCAGCTGAGCACTCCAAAGCAGAAATACCAACTCATCTTGATATTCCTTCCACAGTAAATAATGATTTACAAAGGAGGGGGGGAAACCTCCCTTCCCCTCCCTCTTTCAATTCATTAAGCTCAACTGTGATAACCAGTGAGGCATACAGGAAAGGGTTAGGTATCTCTGCCTCTGAATATTTAATTTGGGACTAAATGTAATGCACAGCATCCTTGCACCCTTGGGAGTTCAGCAGCCAATATGCCAATGAATATATCCTGACAATAGTGATTTTTTTTCTGCACTTTGGAGGCATGAGTGACATTTGCTCACCACATATGTTACATCGGATGCTGAGGTCTACACTTGTGAGAAATTAATCAGAATCCATCTGTTTCCTTCTCATCCTGGACAATTTCATTACAACTTAACCAAAGATTATAGGATTCCCATGTCTGTGTCCCCAGCCCCCAGCCCAGTCTTGGTGTTTCTATACAGAATGATTAAAGCTGCTTAGTTTAAGTAAGGTCAGAATCAATCTTCCTTCCTGTAGGGAAAGGCATAATGCTCATGGGCAGGGTCCAAAATCTGCTCTAAATTACATGTAGGTAAATCCAGAATATCCCTACTGAACCAAAGAGGGTTCAGATGTATCATGGAGCAGGTTGTGGACCTTGATCTATCAATGCATATTTCTGGTGGCTGATTTTGGTGGATAGCAGGCTCAAAATGGCACAAAGTCAGTCACTGCAGGTCCCCTGTTACATTTTCATTTACCTGTCCAGGTGGTAAAGGGGGATGGCTCAGCCCTTCCTGGGGCTTAGAGAGACCATGGCACAGTTGGGAAAAGAAGGTGTTCTGGCTTAAAATACTGCCTGAACTTAGGAGGCTTAGAAAATTCATTACTTATTTTGTATTTACTGGTTCCTCTTTAATTCACTGTAGTAGCAAGGGAGAACTGAGGTCACTTGGACCCTGATTTATAATGCCAACATTGCACAATGATGGATGAAGAGCTTTAAAGTGGGGGATTCTAGGAGACCCTTGGACAAGGCACAAATGGCTCAACAAGCCCAGAAGCAGAAATACCCATGAGATTCTGGTGACAGAATTACTCCGTGACAGTTCCAAATTGAGGCTTTCTGAATGACTGAGAAGCCAAACCAAAAAGAGAGGTTTCCATGGCAGGAACTGGACAGAGAGGCACAGAGTGGGAGGCCTGGGAAAACCCAGTAAAGAGGAAAAAGAGCTCCAGAGATCAAGGAGCTGGGAGGCAGCTGAGGGGTCTGCAGGTCAGGGAGGCCAAACATGATCCAGAGGGGCTGGGCTGAAGGTTGCTGGCTGCACACGGTCACAGCAGGTCCCAAAACCTTTTTGCCACTTACCTGTGCCTGTGGCAGAGAGCCTGGAGCCAAGGAATTCAGGCAGCAGTGGGGAGGTGGAAGCTGAAGGCGGATGAGAAGTGCAAAGCAGAAAACACCATCAGCAGCCTGAGATGGAGCAGGGAGGAGCTCCCTGACCCCCCTGAGCCCGCCCCACTCCCCCCAGCCTTTATTCCAGCTGACTTGCAGATACCTGATAGTTATTTTTGAAATGAAGGTGCGTTCGGATCAGCCTGCCACAGCCTGTCTGTTCCATCAGGAGTTACTTGATCAGATGGGTTTTTTGCTGTAACATAATCACACCATACCAGGGCTGGAAACGGGGTCTCCATTCCAGCTCCGGGGCTGGATAGTTTTTTGCCAATAAGATATTGACACATTGGGAGAGAGCTGTAGAAGAAAAGGAAGATCTTGCATAAATTAACTGATGCTATTTATAGACATGGAGAGCAGTCTATCTGTGGGACCATCTGCTAATCTATGTCCCATGGCAATTAAAGTCAACATTTCACTATATCTTCTCCATCAAGGGCTGAGATTATGTACTGAACTCTTTTTCTTTTCTTNTTTTTTATTTTTTTTTTTTTTTTTTTTTTTTTTTTTTTTTTTTTTTTTTTTTTTTTTTTTTTTGTAAAACACTAACCTTACACCTGTGCTGTTTAGTGTCTCTTTCCAACTTTCTGTGGCACTTCCAAGGTCCATTCTCTGAGTGTCTGCTGCATGAAAAAAAGAAAAAATTCAAGTGGATTTTTTTTTTTTTTTTAATTCATAGTGAAGGGGGGAATAGGTTTCTCAAGTTTCTCAAGAACTCCTCTGTTTTGATAACAAGAAAACAGACATTATGTACTAAATTGATTAATTTATATATTTGATACAAAGTTATTTTCACACAGTCACATTTTATCAATGCTTCTTGTTACAAACAAACCACATATCTTTTCAGAAATAACCTACAATTTTGGGCATTATGTTTTTCATTTTCCAACTCAAGATGCTTCCAAAAATTATCAAAAGAGCAGACCTCTTTTCTTCAGACCATCTCATTTTCTTCAAGGAAAGCTGGAAGCCTGAAAAGTATGGCATCAAAACATTCTGCTTTAGAAAACACGTAAAGACAAAACCCAACTGTAGTTACTCTGCCACTTGTCCAGATAATAGATACGAGAATTTTCTGAAGTAACTCGAAAGCTTGATTCCTACTGCCTTATTTTGTATCTTTTTATACTCAACACATTTTTATTACTCTGTGTAATTTTAATGATTTATACTGGCACCATCTCTTTAGCAATTGCATTCACTACATTTAGCAATAGGAGTTTCTATAACAGCAAGGAAGAAAATACATAAGATTCGATTAGCAGGAGGGTTTGCAGAAAGGCAACCTTGCATCAGGACTGAAGGGCTCCTGCTCAGGCCAAAGACATTATTTTATAGAAATAATTACATAAATAAATGTTTCATGGACACTAATACATTTGGTTAATTAAAAAAAAAAAGGCTTACTTGAGTAATGCCCCACCTCTGTCACGACTGATATTACCAAAACCTTCTCTTTTCCAGATGTGTGGGGATATGTGTGAGGGAGGGAAAGAAATGGAAACACTAAGCAGTGACACAAAGCTTGTCTGAAGCCTCGCTGCAGTCACAAAACAATTAGGAGTTATGTGAGCACAGAGCTCTCCCCAATTTCTGCTGGTTGTGGGGGATGATCACCTCCCAAACATCCCTCCCTCCCCTCTCTCTGCTCTCCACTTTCTGTCACAGGATGGAAAACCTGAGCTTTACACTCACAACTGTCTTCCCAAAGGTCCAAACTCCCTGCTCAAAGCCTAAAGGTTATTATGCAAATTCCTAGAGGAGAAAACTGGTGTCATACCTTCCCTCAGCACCTAAAAAGACGTAACAGACCATTACTGGCTACAGATATAACATATACAGAGTCTACCAGGGCAGAGATGTAAGCATTTGTGGAGAGCCTTTAAAGCTATTGTTGTCCATTTTTGCACATTAAAACCCACAAAGAGTTTTATTTAGAGCATTAAATCCTTTCCTTTCTCTCTGGCTAGATTTTTTTACTGTTAAAATATTCATCACGCACTCCAAGGATCTCAATGCCGAGTATTTATTTTATTTTTTAGAACCCTTTAAAATAGTTTCTTTAAAATATCTTCAGGTGTGCATATTGCTCTTTCAAAAGCACTGAAAATAATGGTTAATTGTAAAACAGAAAAGAGAGAAACGAGGCATCAGGTGCTGCCGAGATCTCAGTGCAACAAAGGACGGATCCCACAAAGTTCAGTGCTTTGGGCAGGGACAAACAGGAGGGGCATTTCTTTCCAAGTTGAAAGTTTTCAACGCTAAGAATTGTCAGGTTTCATGTAAGTAAACATAACTTTCTACTGCCAGTGGGGGTGGGAGATGGAGAAAGGCTTCTTTAAAGGGCATATTTGTGTCAAAGGCTTACATTTACATCACCCTTCAAATGAACAGTATTTTTGGTGAGGTGGGTAGCTGGTGCTGAGAAAAATCAGCATTTCCCATCTGAAAATTCCCCTCTAAACTTGATACCCTGGAGGCTGGGCCCAGCTCATCCTGTAGCCTTTGGGGTGGTGGCAAATCAGGCACCTTGTGGCTGGAGAGAGCCTCTGGATGGAGCTTTGGCAGAGCTCAGCCAGGGCTGGCTCCCAGCCGCCGCTGCTGCTCCTCACCCCGCAGCCTCCTCAGCCAGGCTGCTGGATGTGATCAAATGCAACCTGGCAGCTGTGAAGCTCGGTTACAAATGCCTGGGAAGAGATTACCTTCAGCTTCCAGAACATTTCTTTTAATCCGAAGAGAAGCAGACGCCTCCCCTCTCCTCCCCGTGATGCCTCTGCTTTCTGCGTGGAGTCAACCTCATTCTCAGCACCACCATCTGAACCATTATGCTCCCTTCTCTATTCTCATGTGGGATTTCACCTCTTCCACATGGAAAAACATCATATTTTAACTTTCCTTCTTTCTGTTTCTTCTCAGAGAGGAAGGAGTCAGAGTGAGGCACAAATCTGAGAATTTATCCCACACTTTTACCAACTGCTTTTTCATCTCCTCCAAGAGCTCTCTGGCCACTGGTGCTCCTTGGAGGACACAAGAGCATCTCCATGTGATTTTATAGAGAATTTCTGTCATTGCTTCTCTGTCCAAAGGGCGGCCATTCTGCATCTATATAAATATAGAAAGGAGAAGATAATATTTACCAGCAACTGTCTCCAAGGAGCAGGGGATGTGCTTGTACATAGTTATTCCACCTGTTTTGTTTTCTCTCCCAGACACCGAGATCAATGAAAAAAAAAAAGGCAAGGCTGCATTTGTAGACACTGACTACCCTATTACTGAGCACAGAACTTAACACTGAATGTCTGGGTCATTTAAAAGGTGACCTGCATCCGTGAGAAAAAGCATTTGGTTTATTTATGGACAATGGAGGGACACACTGGATTCACTATATCATAGGCTTCCCAAGCAATGCTCCAGTTAAGGCAGAGTAAGTAAAGGCATCCCACAGCTGGGGAGGGAGCATGCTCTTTTTCAGCAAATTGCAGAAACTCTATGGTATATTATGTATCATTAATGGATTAAATAACTTTTATGAAACATGACCTCCTATTTCCACAAACAAGTCTCTTAACTTTACCACAAATATTTCCTCCAAACTCTTTGATTTTCATTTAGTGTCTATCTAAAAGGCTAAAGACCCAGGCACTCCACTCAGTTGCACTGACATTATCTTTTAATTAGCAGAGGTCACTTAATGCTTTTAGTGCAATCAACAGTTGCTTTCTTTCCATGATCAACTACAAGAGCACCACAGTTAATGCAGACTGATTAAAACTTGAAAATCCTTTAGTGCAGAAGCATCTCAGGACAAATATAATCAAGCTACTGCCTGTAGATCATTTTCCTTGACAGCTTTGATTGCAGCACCACCAGGAAGAACAATCCAGGGGCTGTGGGTAAAAGGCCTCCCTTGTCCCGTGGGTCTCACTGAGCCTTGATAAAGCCATGGGTGAAATTAATCCCCAGGGTTATCTCCATCTGCATGTGCTGGGCATCCACTGAGCGCTTCCAAAACCTCGTCCCAGTGGGGGAAATCTAAAATTAGTGCTCACATGTGAATGGTAAATGATAAGTAAAGCTCACACTGGAGAGATTTACGCAACTCGCTGCTTGGCACTTGTGCTGAAAGCACAGCTGAAAAATTAGGACTGACAATATTATGTCTGTGAATGTAAATCCAATTCCCTGATAGGAAGATGAAGCTGGAATCCTTGTTTGGTCCCAGTGGAGAAAGACCTATTGGGTATTTGGTAGTGAGGAGTTGGTCTGAAGTGAACAAGGTTTTTGGGAGTAGGAGCCACATTCAGTTCAAGAGAGTGGCAAGTCTTCTATTTCAGAGTCGCCTGCCCTGTTAAGAGACAGATTTTAAAAGCTAAAGGCAGACAGATTAGGCTATTGTCTCCGATATCTAATAATTTTGTTAATCCTTATTATTTTGACCCATGCGCAAAGGGAATTATTCCAGGAAACCAATGGTAACCATTCCTTTTTAATCCCTGCATTATATCTGTTACGGAGGTCGCAAAGTCGGTAAAATGAGAAGAGCTCTTACTATGCCAGTTGTAAATTAACCAAGGTTTCTAATCTCGGTAGCTTTTCATTGCTAGACAAGGAGCATATGTCAGAAGACATAACACAAACAACAAAACCAGAATGAACCAGAGGGGAAAAAAAAAAAAAAATAGAGCAAGCATGTCCATTTAAAAAACAATTACCTAGAGCTCCCTTGGAATGGCCATACACATCCCCAGACCAGCCGCCTTCATCTCCTCTGCTGCATTTGGGTTATGAAAGGATTTAGTTTCCCGAGAAAAGAATTCGAGACACAAGGAAGGCAGGGCAATTTTAAATTAAACAGCATGACTATGGTAACATCTGCAATAGATTGGATGCCCTAAACACAGTGCAGGAGAGATCTGTCGTCTTATCTACGGTTTGGTAAATAATTTCTCCTACTTCAAGGGTCATTACATCTTCAGCTCTTTCTGTCATTTGTGATTCCACTGAGGGGCTGGAGAATAAAGTCTCTACAGGTGCTTGTGGTGCAAGTGAGCAGCTATAAATAACATCCCGGAGTTCTGCCGTGCCGGGTATAAAAACCTCATTCCCCGCCTGACGGTGGCCTCATTAGGCACCGCCTCCGGCCCCACAGATCTCGGCATCTCCCGACCTGGAATTTGGCAGGCGGTCACCGAGCAGCAATGTGAGCCATTAGGGCAAAGGGGCTTCTGTTCCCCCACCTGCCCAAAGCTCCACAGAGCTCTCCTGAGAGAAGGGGGGATTTGGGGTGGGAATCCCGCGTTCCCAGACGGGTGATTCAGCACGAAAACCTCCCTGTCCAGTCCTAAAGAACTCCTTGGTGGGGGATGGCAGGATTCCAGGGCTGGGAGCAGATCCCCTCCGGGCGGTCTCTCTCCCGCATCTCTCCCCAGCCGCCGCTGGGCGTTGGATGCAGCCGAGGGGAGCTCGGGGCTGCCCTGGGGGCTGTGAGTGCCCCGGAGCCTCACACCACGGCTTCAGCGAGCTCACACAAACCCTCTGCTCTGCCCGGAGACTGCTTCTATCGCTGGGAAGAGATTTAGGGCTGGGGCTGGTGCGGCAGCATCTTCTTGCTAATCCCCCGAGAGCTCGGTGCTGTACCAGCACAAGGAGGAGGCAGGAGGAACATAAAGGGGTTCTCGTTGTGGGGTGCTGGTTTCTGGAGAGTGCCAGAAATCGCCCTTATTAAAGAGAAGGGGGTTAGGGGGGGAAATCCCAAGCAGGTTTTGTGTACGAGGCGTTGAAAGTAAGAGAGCTGAGGAGAAGGTGAAGGGGCAGGCAGAGCTAGACACGTAAGCAGTGCACAGAGACCTCATGGGACAAGGTTAGGACAGAAGTGACAGCTGGTCTGAAGAAATAGCATTTTAAGATCCAAAACTCTGTCAGGAAAATCCAGCCGTGCAGCCGATAGAGGAGTTCAATAAAAAATGGGCAGGCAGAGAAAGGACACAAGGTACATAAATACATGCTTATTCAATAAAGCAAGAAATGGAACGGCAAAATTGAGCAAACAAGGCTGCCTGGTGGTGGGAGACAGCCTGATTTATCTGCCTTGCTGAGACACAGCAGCGTGGAAAACACAGCGGGGAAAGTGTGTTGTCTCGGTAGGAATTATTCAGCAAAGGAGGGTTAGGTCATGGCCAGAGCATCACAAAGAGCCTCTGCCAGCCAACTTTCCACAGGAAGAAAAATCACACAGGCGATGCATAATTGATGCAGATGTACCAGGAGTGCTGAACACTCTGGGGACGGGGAGGAAAATTATTTAAAAGGAAGGGAAAAAAAAGTCAACAAATAGTTAATAATAAAGCAGGAGTGACTTCTGATTACCTGTACAGAGCTGCCTACAGCCCATGCCACGGTGACAAGCTGTTTCTTAGCAACTCAGAGGCAGCTTTTGGAAGGGCTCCTTCCAAGGAGAGGAGCTCCCACCTTCTGGGGACCAAAGTTCAGCAGCGAACTCTGACTGCACCGTTGGGTTTTAGGGACTGTGGTACATTGCAGTGATGTGTTTTATCTCCTCTAGGAAGAGAGCAGGCAATAAAAAACCCCAATAAACTATCTGGGAATGTGGACAGGAATCAAGCAGCCCTGTAAAGGAGGACATTGGAGTAATGGACCTGGCACGAGGAACACCCAGGAGTTTCTGGCAGAGGATGGGTGCAGCATCACCTGAGTCAGCAGCACAGAGAAAAGTGCAGATTCTCAGGGCCAGATGGTTTCAACCCAAAAGCTCTGCAAGGAGGGAGCAGCAGAGCTGCTAGCATGGAGATCCCTTCCCATTAACCCCCTTCTCTGAGAAATGCTCAAGACAAATCCATTTCCCAGCCACGATTTTTTTTTTCCTTGCCAAAAAAGCTGATTATTTTAGGAAGTCAGCAAAAGTTACACACACCTTGCTGAACAATGCATTTCTACAGAGCAAAACTGCACCTCTCTGCAAGCAAATCTGAAAAGAATGTGGGAAACTCAGGAAAAAAAAACCCCACATGATCTTGAAAATCATCTCGGGCACTGGCAAGGATCTGTTGATAATCCAAAATATCCAGGAGAGAAGGAATATTGCCATGGCTGAAGAACTGGTTAGGAGAGAGACGTAGGTGGTTAATTTATAAATGGATCAAAGACCTGCCTCGCCATTGATGTTTAATAAATTAATGAGATGGAAAAGTACACAAAGAATAAATGTCAAATACCAAAGAGAAGCTAGGAAAATTGCAGGGGTTCAGGAAATCTGCATGAGCAGACATATAGAAAAATAAACACACCCAGAGCAGCCCTACTCCTCCATAGACATGAGGATTTTAATTAGCTGGAAACTGCTTCCAGTGCATATTAATAGTGAAAAATAACAAAATGTAATGGAGCTGCTTACAACAAACCTGCCTAAACTTTTCTCTGTGGAGTGCTGGCTGGGAGAGTGGTGAGCAGAAGTGTCCCCATCTCCAGTGGCATCAGACCCTTCCTCTCACCTAATCTTAGTGCCACTGAAGTCCCAGGAAGGATGAGTTGAGGGTTTCAGTGTAGGCAGTGCTAGCCACCACCCTCCATCTCAGGCTGGGGGCAAAAGTCCAAAGGATAACCAAAAAATAACTTCAAAAAGAAGCAGCTGGGGTCTGGGTAATTCCAAGAGCAACAGAATATACTGGAGGTTAATTGACACTTGCCCCCAAAGGAGAGAAACTTGGAATTTCTTCTTAGTAATGAGAAAAAGGAATTTTTTATTTTTTTTTTTTAGTTTTAAAAATAATGTGGGTGTCAGGAATTTTAACGGTATAGAAAGATAATCTGGGGGACAAAAATGCTTCATGGAGCATGCTGTACTTACTTCACAACATGTCAATGTCCAGAAGGACCTTGCCCATGGTGGGGTTTGCACGAGGATCCACGCAGGATCTGCAGTCACATTCCTCTTTACCCTCCTTCACCTAAATGTTCCAAGCACAAAATTGAATAAGGAAGTGACTGTACTGGTGCATTCAGGAGAAGCCCTTCTCACACAGCAGTGCTCTGATGTGCACTGCAGCACAAATATTCTCCTGAAAGACACTTTAATAAAGCACTCTATTAAAAATAATCTGCCAGCAGAAGAGTATTGGCTGTGTAAATACGATATTGGAGAGCTGGGAGAAGGTAAATATGGGAACAAGCAAACACCCTTCTGTCAGGCTGGGGCAAACCCCCATAGCCACAGAAATCAGCAAAATTGTTTATTATTTGGTAAACATAAGGTAAAAGTGTTTGGCTGAGCCCTGAGTCAGTGGGATCTGGGATGTCCTCAGCCAAGTCCCTCCTGCTGAGAGCAAGCTCCTGCCTTGCAGGGATTGTGCTTCCTCCTGCTGTCCCCAAAGTGACAGCAGCAGCCTCAGCTGATGTCACTGCACGAAGCTAATATTAAATGCTTTCAAATCTGATCAATAAAACAGGACTTCCATTAAATGGCCAGAAAGCTGTCAGTTCTGGTTTTTAGTCCTAGACTCTCTCCTGGGTTCCTGACTCAAAAAGAAAACATTGTGGCTATTAAGTAAGTAAAGCTTGATTTATCACACAGCATTTGAAAATGTTTTCTTTGAAGCAGGCACTAACAGATCAAATATTCCCAACTTTTTCTTTGGTTGGAACATTAAAAACATTGAATAGACAATGTCCAGGGCATTCTTGCAACCAAGGCCATAAGAAGGAGGTTTGGAACGTCTGTGCTCCTCTCAATTTACTTAACCTTTATTTCTTTTTCTTAAGGGAGTGTTACAATACTCTGAAGTGAACTATGTACCAAATTTTCTTTTGTTAGGAAAGGCAGTGCTCGGAACACCTTCCAGACCCTCCCTCCCCGGGTGCAGGCATTACCCCTGGAATCCGGGGGGTGACACATTTGGCAGCATTTCAAACACCACGCCCAGGGAGCCAACAGATTGCTGCAAGAACTCCAACCAAAACATCTCTCTCAGGCTTCACAGTGTACAGGCTGGTTTTTCAGCTGCAAACGTTCCTGTTGACAGCTATCCAACTTTGTAATCAGCGACAAGACAGGGAATACTTTGCACTCCAGGTGCGCCTCCATCAAAGGGGTTCCCTGCCTCTCACCAGCGCTCCTCAGACACTTGAGCAGGGTGGGAGGTGCTGCCAAGATGGATTTTCAGGGAGGCCCAGGAGGGGACTCCAGGTCCCAGCAGGAGCAGGGGCTCCACCACGCCAAGAGCTGCAGTGCCCCAATCTCCCACCCTCCCTAAAGCTCCCCTGAGCCTCTTTCTCTCTCAAGGGAGCTCCGAGTCCCCAAAACAGCACATGAGGAGGAGGCATCACTTCAGCACATCCTCGAGTGCTTTGCTGGAGCTGCAGCACTCGAGCTCTGGCTGCTCAGCCCCTTCCACTGCCCAGCCCCTCTCCCTGCCCAGCCCTCTGCTCCTCCCCAGGCAGGGGACCTGGGATGGGTGCAGGGGTGAGGGGATCAGCATCCCACCCTGCCCCTTCCCTTTCTCTCCTGGAAAGCTGCTGACACAGACGCACTAATAACTGATAGCATTAAGGTACCAGGGAGGAGAGTGTTTTGTAAGGCAGAACTCAGGCTGCTTAAATAATGAATTAAGAGGCATCAAAAATGCCTATGCAAAAGGACAGAGAGGGAAGGGTTGATATTTTAGACTATGCTAGACCACAATGAATAAATTATAAGAAAGGCTGAATACTAAGTATAAAGATGTCTAGCAAAGGAAAAGTTCCTACTCTTTTCATCCCCCACCGGGTTCCAAATGAAGACAGAGCTGAGAGGGCTCAGCTGGTCCATGAGGTTTTCTTTCAGTGTATATTTTCATCTGGACTGAGGCATTTCTATTTAACAGCATCCACCCTGTCTTTAAGCCTTTCACAGCAGAGACAGGCCTGCTTATATTTCTGATGCTGCTGACGTTCTCCCAGTCATAACAGACTGAGAACACCCAGCCAGCCAGGGATGAAGTGATGGGTAGGAGGCACATTTCACTGAGCTCTCAAGGCACAGTAATTGGGGAGGAAACAACTGGGAGCTGCCAGCTCCAGCACATAGCCTGGTGCTGACTGCTGTGCAGAGCCCTGGCTGGGCAGTGAGTGACGGCCACCGTGGTCACCACTGCTCTCCTACTGGTGCCAGGCCACCCCTCCCTGTCCCTCGCAGCCCCCTCAGTCCCCTCCTGTCCCAAGGCTCCTACACCTGGCACGTGAACACGATGAGGATTTTAATTACCTGCAAGAAATCAAATGCCAAACAGGCAGAGCTGCCCACGCTGCACTGCACCTTCAGGGTGTGCCCATGTTCCTCACCTGGCGCAGATCCATGCAGGATGGCCGAGGGATGATGAATTGCACCAGCCATTCACTGACCATTGTCCGTGGCAGCCTTGCTCTTCTCAGGGGATCTGCCCACCAGACAGTCCTGAACTGGTGGTGGTCAGCATGGAATTTTTCGGGTTACAAAAGCCCTTTTGCACCGTTGAGTCCAACCATTAACCCAGCCGTGCATCAGTGAAAGCAGAATGGGAGTTTAGATGTTTCCTCACACCTGGGGAGGCTGACAAGCCCCCGGTTCAATCAGCAAAGCTGACGAGGGACACCTGGCTCTTGCACACGTCAGCCTTATTTCAATGCTCCCATCATACTGCAAACCTCACCTGCTTTCCACCTTTCTCGCGTGGCAACTCAAATGATTCCTACCCCGTATTAACAGCTTATTTTATTTTGTTTCCAGCTTATTTTTATTTTTATTTTGCTCATCTGCTGAAAGCTGGGGATCAGATGTCAGGCAGACAAATCATCTCCTCTGGCTTTAGCCAATGCAAAGGGATAATGCTGGACACCACAGCCTCCCTGGACAGCCAGAGCCCTGTGACAGCTCAAAGCTTCCCAGAGCTGCAAAGAAAAGTCAACCAATCCCATCTTTAGTGACCAGCTGGGGGACAAATTTGGAAAGGGGGCGATCTGCAAAGCTCAATGATCTCTCTTTAAAAACAACTGTCTTCATGCTGGTTGCCTTTTAAAAATAAACAGATTACCAACTCCATCATTTTCCAATATTTTGCTATTATTTTTCAAGTGTCAGGGGCCCATATTTCCATGACACCAGGTGCATGTGCACACAACCACACTTCCTAGAACTGCTCCCTAGAAGTAATTAGGTACTGGAAGGTGCAGGATATATTGCATGCCTGGGTGATGTGCTGCCTAAGTGAAAATCAAGATTTTGCAGAAAAACGGGGATTGCATTAGCTACTAAAAGGTGTCAGTTTGGCACAAGAGTGGTTTTAGAACAAAACACGAAGCAGGATTTTGTTATAAAATATTAACCGAAAATTATTTTCCAACACCACCTCAGTTGCTTAAAGAAGAACTGAAGAAAAATATACCAATATTATAGCGTCTGGCTCATCCTAGGCTAAAAGCTCAAATCTCTGTGGATTAATTTTCTTGCTTCTACAAACAGGAAGGAGGAAAACCAAAACCCTGTCTGCAGGAGCAGTTGTTTTCTCGTCGGTGAGCAGATTCTGCATGTGAGCCGAGTCCCTGGGAGCGTTGGGAAGGGCTCTAGTGACACCTACTGCTCCAACAGGAGCCTCACCTCACCTGGAGGAGCGTGTCCCTCCAGGGCAAGGGGCATTTCCAGCCTGCAGGGCTGCGCCAGCTGTCCCTGGGGCCAGGGTGACCTTCTGCAAGCCCCGGGGCACTGAAGCACAGCCCCAGCAGCGCCAGGAGGTGCGGGCAGAGCCAGCCCGCTCCAGGTTCTCCGTGGGGATGGTCAGCGAGGAACGGTGGAGGCTGTGAGCTTGAAAAGAGCTGAATCGAGCCCAGCCTCTACCCCAACCATCACATCTCCGGGTGTGTTCCACACCCCACCCTCCATCCCTTCCCTGTCCTTTCCAGCATTTCACAACCCTTCTGGTGAAAACATTTCCCTAATATCCGTTCTAATCCTCCCCTGGCACAACCTAAAGCTGTTTCCCCTTGTCCTGTCCCTGATCCCCCTGGCTGTCCCCTCCTGCCAGGGGGCTGTGCACAGCCAGAAGGTCCCCCCAGAGCCCCCTTGGCTCCAGGTTTTATGAGTGATGATCCATTTGGTAAAATTTCTTTTTATTTTCTGCATGGTTTCTTTACTGAGACTATTTATATTGGAGGGTGACTTTATTACCAGCTCAATCTAGAAAATAACTGACACGTTCTCAACTTTCTCTTTCAAAATCCTGGTTGATCGTCATCTTTTGTTCAGTTTTCAACAAATCCAACCCTCAAACACCTGGCAACCAAAATTAACATTCCTGACACTCCTTTGTTCCCAGGTGATGGGGGAGCTGAGCTCCAGACAAGAGATTTCTCACCCACTACTCAAAAGCTTTATGCACTTTGTATACTACAGTAATAAATACTTTTCTAAAGGCCAAAACAAGGGCTGATTTTTTTTTTTTTTTAAAGCCAAGTCAAAAGAACATTGCCGCTGTAAATGTTATACATATTCAAAACACATTCATTCTCAGCAATAGTGCAATTTACCTTTTTTTCCTACTTCTCCTCCTTTTTGATTTGCCATGGAATGATCGGAAAGGGAAGTCAAGAAAACATAAAGGAAATCAAGAGGTAGTTTGTTATTTGACTTGTATTGACCTATCTGAAAGATAATGATAATAACAAATGCTTAATATAATATTTTATATATTTATATATAATTTATTAATTATATTTATATACAAAGGTAATTTTTTGCATTTTATCCATATTGTATTGGTATATTATAAAAACATTTCAGTGTTCCAAGAGAGCAGCCAGTAAAAAATTACACCTGTGAATGTGCTGTCAGCTCTACCCAACCCCTTCCATCCTCCCCTGCCCTTTCCTCCATCCCTCCAGCACAATTCCCAGCTCACCACCCAGGTTTTCAGCCCTGTTCCTTCTCCCCGGGCAGGAATGCTGCTCCCCTCTCCTGGCTCAGACTCAAGGGAATTCAGGACCTTTCCCTTCCCTCTCTTCTTAAGCAGATATTAATTAAAGGTCTTCAATGGGCACACCTTGGGCAGTCAGAAGCCTCCGAGATGGATGGTGGTCATGAGTTTTTCAATTATAAGTTTGGTCCATTAATTGATCAGGGGTTAATCCTCCAGTTACAGCTTCAGGTAATAAAGTCACATAACCCCAGTTTACTCCTCCCCAAGTCACATCTGTTTCTTCTTTTCAGGGCTTGAGGCTGAAGGGTGCCCATGGGTTCCAGGCCCAGAGGAATTGTTTTGTCTGACCAAAATGTGAAGACATTCTATATGGAGCTTGGAGTTATACACTAATGCAGTACAGGATTTGAAAAATAGAAAAACTAAAATCCCAAGGCATCAGTAGCACCCCCACACCCAGGCCTGAGGTGAGGANTTATGCACTTTGTATACTACAGTAATAAATTCTTTTCTAAAGGTCAAAACAAGGGCTGATTTTTTTTTTTTTTTAAAGCCAAGTCAAAAGAACATTGCCACTGTAAATGTTATACATATTCAAAACACATTCATTCTCAGCAATAGTGCAATTTACCTTTTTTTCCTACTTCTCCTCCTTTTTGATTTGCCATGGAATGATCGGAAAGGGAAGTCAAGAAAACATAAAGGAAATCAAGAGGTAGTTTGTTATTTGACTTGTATTGACCTATCTGAAAGATAATGATAATAACAAATGCTTAATATAATATTTTATATATTTATATATAATTTATTAATTATATTTATATACAAAGGTAATTTTTTGCATTTTATCCATATTGTATTGGTATATTATAAAAACATTTCAGTGTTCCAAGAGAGCAGCCAGTAAAAAATTACACCTGTGAATGTGCTGTCAGCTCTACCCAACCCCTTCCATCCTCCCCTGCCCTTTCCTCCATCCCTCCAGCACAATTCCCAGCTCACCACCCAGGTTTTCAGCCCTGTTCCTTCTCCCCGGGCAGGAATGCTGCTCCCCTCTCCTGGCTCAGACTCAAGGGAATTCAGGACCTTTCCCTTCCCTCTCTTCTTAAGCAGATATTAATTAAAGGTCTTCAATGGGCACACCTTGGGCAGTCAGAAGCCTCCGAGATGGATGGTGGTCATGAGTTTTTCAATTATAAGTTTGGTCCATTAATTGATCAGGGGTTAATCCTCCAGTTACAGCTTCAGGTAATAAAGTCACATAACCCCAGTTTACTCCTCCCCAAGTCACATCTGTTTCTTCTTTTCAGGGCTTGAGGCTGAAGGGTGCCCATGGGTTCCAGGCCCAGAGGAATTGTTTTGTCTGACCAAAATGTGAAGACATTCTATATGGAGCTTGGAGTTATACACTAATGCAGTACAGGACTTGAAAAATATAAAAGCTAAAATCCCAAGGCATCAGTAGCACCCCCACACCCGGGCCTGAGGTGAGGACCTGAAATGCATGAGGAGAGTCCATGAATGAGCAATAAAACCTTCCATGGCCATGTCGGGGCCAAAGGCAGAGGAGATTCCACAGCAGTTCATTTATTTCAGCCAAAAAGCCCAATCCATGAGAAATGTGTGTTCAGAGGACTGGAAGTAAGAGCTCAACTTAAGGCAAACACTGCAAATTGAAACAATTATTCAGTGTTGAAATCAAACATGTTATCCTTCTGAGCACATAAAAAGCTCTCAAGGAGAAGGTTTTTTTCAGTTTTTCTCTATTAAAAAAACCCAAACCAATCAGGATTAAGAGCTATGCTAAACCCTGAGTTATCTCATTAATGGTAATGGTAAGATTAACAGCAAAAATGAAACAATTCTATTATTACTTAATGGCTTTTAAAAATTTATTGCCTTAATATTTATAATCAGACTCTTAAGATTAATAATGCTGATGTGCCACCTCCCCATCACAAACCATTTCTCACACTTACCCATCTTCCACAGAACTTTCAAAAGAGAAAAAAACCTGAATATTCTGAAGTAAAGAGCAAAGAAACCGCATGCATCCATAAATTATTTTTTTTATTCCAAATCCAACTCTTGGTTTACATTGTACAGGAAACCAGGCAATCCCAAAAGCATTCAAGACTTGTAACATTACACGAAGTTCCAAAACTGAATTCATCACACTGATGTCAAAGGGCCCTTAGACTCTAAACTTGGGTAAACTGAAGAGACCAAAAAAAAATTTTGTTTTCAAAAATCAGAAGTAGCAAGGAACAAGATTCCCACAGTCTGTGAGGAAAACTTAACCCAGAGCTGTATCCTGCTTAAAATCAAGTGGCCCAAAAGTCTCATGGATTCCCTCAAATTCCAACTTCCAGACAGACCCGAGATGGTCCAGATGCTCCTCAAGTCACAATCCAGACCTCTGCTTTGTCCAAACTTCCTCAGGATTTATTGGCAAAACCCAAAAATCCAACCAAACCTCCTTCTGCTGCCAAGAAAAATTTGTACTATCTGTAAAGTTAATCAACACAAACAGTCTTTTCATCCTAGCCATATTAAGCCATAAAGGCTGAAAAACAGGTTGGCCATGGACTGTTGACACTGCACTCAAATTTGCTGGAACTGGTGAATGTTGGCAGGATAATTTGCCCTTGGATTAAGCCCCTGCAGCCTCTCCTCCACACATATGTTCAACCATTTGTTTTAGTGATCACTTGAAAGAGCAGCTCCTCATTAGCTGCTCCTGTGCAGACTCCAGCACTCACTCACTCACTGCCTTCAGAATCATCACTGCACCACAGGAAGTTCAACATGTACAAAGATTTTCACGAACCAATCTTCAAATGCCCAGTGCTAAAGCCAACAGTGTTGGATGGCAGCATCACCTCTGAACGATTCTTAAGTTAATAGAGATGAATATAATTTTGGACTTCATCAGGACAACATCAGCCTGTCATGGCAGGAGACAGCAGAGACATGTGACTCAATGCAATTAATAGTATTTAAAACATTTGCCTCTAAAACCTGGCAAACCACCAACAATTTTACACTTTTTTTTTTTAAATTAAAAGGCTTTTTATTTTAAAAAAAAATGTGCACAGTTCATAATTAAATGCCTTCTTTCCTTTGACTCAGTTTCCTTCAAACACAGACATTTTACTGGCATAAGTTTCATACATTTTTTTTTTTTTTTACTTTAAAAATCCCACAAGGTAAAAATCCCAACAGACACATACAAATACAGGAAATGGCATTGCTCAAGGGCTTTTTTCTTTTTTTTCCCCTCATATTAAGAAGTGCAATTTTGCTTCTATGGTCCTTTAAAGTGAAACGGTTTTCTCCCTCAGTAAAACAACAATCTGCAGGAAGAATTGCACTCCATACACAAAAAATATGAAGGTCTCAGTTCTACCCAACTTCCCCCGTGCACTGATTAAGGTTGTGAGAGATCTGTATGAAAATTGTGCTTACAGTAACTCATCCCTACCAGGTCAGTAAATGCACCCACACTCTGTGAAACTGCTTGGGAAGGGAAGTCAATACCATCTACAATTAGAGCAGTGAAATGTTTGTATTTCCCAGAACTCTCCTGCTTTTCCATACAAATGTGTGCCTGCCCCAAGCCACCGGGACTGTGTGGTTGAACTGCAGGTCCAGCATGGGGATACATTCCCCAAAAATCCATAATTTAACACCAAACCCTAGGGTTTTATCTCACTGAACTCGATTCTTCTACACATCCTTCTGGCCCCACTTAAGACAAAAGAACTACTACCTTTATTTTCCCCACTAGAACATCTCAGCTCCAGGGGGAATTTCAAAAAGAACTCAGCTTTGGTTTAATATTCCCTTCACTGAAAACAGTGAGCTGTGCTACCGGCTTTGGAAAGGTTTCATTTAAAAAGTTCTCTGGATTAACTCTTCAACTTTTTGAGGACAGAAGAATATTAAAAATTAGGCTTTTAGTGACTCTAACAACAAGGTTCCTCATCAATTCCTTTCTTTCCAGCTGCAGCTGAAAGACACTTTACACATTTTATTATCTGTCCTTAAAAAAAATAGAAGGTCATTCCCTTTAGAATCCTCAAAAAAATCAAGTTTTATTCCAATTTGCTCAAGTTTTTCAATGCAGAGTGCTGTTTTTTTGTGAAAAAAGTAGGAAACACTGAGATTACCTGAAATTTTAAGTACTCACTTAGGAAAATATTTACCTGCTCTGAGACAGAAAACTGACAGAACCTACTGTGCAGACCTCTTGTATTGGAGCATTTATAACTACAGGGACAAGAGTCAAAGTTTATATTTAAATGCAAAATGATAAGACTGTGCTCTCTAATGTGAAAATGTTTCTAAATTTAAAGTAGAAGCTTGCAGTGTCTGTTGACCCTGGATCTACCCCAGAAAACCTCACATGAAATGGGTGGACATATCTTTGTATAAAGAGTATTTCAGAATATGGAATGTAGAAATCTAGTGCAAAAAAAACCCCAGAAATAGTCTGAAAAAATAGTTTTTTAAATATCAAAACCTCCCAGATTAGAAAGGAATTATAAAGACAAGGTACAGTGCTAAGAAGTGGTCTGACAAATTAACAGTGGGTTATTTCCCTCATAGGGGGAAATTTATTTTTTTATGGGCATGTCATGACAGGACAAAGGGGGAATTGCTTCAAACTGACAGGGAATGGGTTTAGATTGGATACAAGGGATAAATTCTTTGCTGTGAGGATGGGGAGGCCCTGGCACAGGTTGCCCAGAGAAGCTGTGGTTGCCCCTGGATCCCTGGAAGTGTCCAAGGCCAGGCTGAACAGGGCTTGGAGCAGCCTGGGACAGTGGAAGGTGTCTCTGCCACAGCAGGGAGTAGAATGAGATGGCTTTAAAATCCCTTCCAACCCAGGCCATTCTGTGATTAATTAAAAACAGTATTTCAGACAGAAGTCTAATTTAGAATTCATCATGTTTTACCCTAAATGGCCACTTCGAATGCTGTGAAACATGATTTGCAGCCAGAAGCACCAAATACATAAATTCTTCCACATCAAAGGAGTAGTTTGTAAATTTTGGATGTTCTCCCAGTGTCGGGTGGTGTCCCTAGAAAAATAAGATAAGGACTTTTAGACTGAAAAAAAATCAATACATCTTCCATTCAAAAAAGCAAGGAAAAAACCAAGGATCAGCCATTTTAATTTATTATTTCTGATCCACTGATCTGCTCTGAGGCAAAAGAATCAGCAAAGGAACTGCAGAACAGCCATGCTATGAATGGTTCATGGCCTATTAATTTCATTTCTCTTCTTCCCTCAGCCATTAATATCAAATGATTTCCTAATCTTAACAGGGAAGTTAATTTGGCCTAAAGAATGAATACCATATTTCAAATACCAGAATACAGGTAGGTAAAGCAGGATAACTGTGAAGTCCTTCAGTTACAGCACCTCGCCCTTCCATGTGGCCATCTTTACCTGGTCTTGAGGGAATACTTTATTCCTTTTCCTCCAAGTGATGTAATGAATGCCTCTCAGCCTGGCCAAATCCAGGTAACAACGTTCATCTTCACAGTTGTATCTAGGGACAGGCAGAAAAACCATATTTACCTACAGAGATTATGCTATGTTTTGCCAGGGTGAAACAGGAAAATATTGAAATGTCTGTTGTCCAGCTCTAAGGCTCTGTGGACAAATTCTGCTCCACTGAAACAACAGCAAGGGCTGCCTCCTGCTCTCAAGATGTGGCCCTTGGAGGCAGTTTGGGACACATCTGCATGTCAGACATGTCCCTCTCCAGCTGCAGCAGCTCTCGGACATGTGAAAAACAACCCCAGAGTTTCTGAACTTTTTTGGAGACTGGACAAAACATTCTCGAGCCAAAACACCAGCTCTGCAGCCTTCCCAGAGCAGAATTTCCCAGGGTGGAGAATTCAGACCTCTCCTAACAAGCTTTCTGGATTTCTGCTTTGTTCTGTAGATTGGAGTGTCCACTAACACCCCTGCTTTGGGACAAAATATGCTTAGAAGGAAACTACAAAACAAATTTAGGCAAAACACAGCAACACAGGACTGACCTTGGCCAGCAAACTGGTGCTCATGTCCTGAGCAGAAAAAGGAGGACAGAAAAACCTCCAGGGGGTTGCTAGCACATAATCAATTAATATCAATAATAGCTCTGGACATGCCCATAATCAGTTCACCTGGATCACTAAAACATCATTAGATCTCAGACTCTCCAGGCAGTCAAGCAATGAGGTTTTCTCATTGTCTGCCATTTTCTCATTATATTTATACCATGGAAGATCAAGAAATCACAGGCTAAGCCTGTATGATATAATTACACTGTATTTTATAGTGAAAGCTTTCTCTGTTTTGATCCCCAGGAGAAGAGGCTGCCAAATATGAAGTCTAAACAAGGCTGCAAGACAAACATTCATGGCCAAATACCAGGAAGGGAGAGGCTTCATCAACACACAGCCACAAACAGGAGCAGCTGTGTGTGCAATAGAGAGGCAAGGAGGGACAAACAGACTTACAGCTCAAACACAACAGCCCAGTCTGGCAAAAAGAGCAGGTGGGTCAGCCCAGCTCCATGTATCCCAATGAATATATCAGAGTTGTGGGTAATTCTCAATTGCTCCGAAAACTCGAGTTCCCTGCAGGTAACACAACAAAAGTGGTGATGATGTGGCAGCTCCATCCACCCCAGCAGAACGTGGGGAAAGCAGGAAATTGCCTTAAGGGAATACTGAAAGAGACAAATGATTTTTCAAGGAACAATACTAAGAATCACAAATTCTGCACCCAGCAGTAACTCAGGGTGGAATTAATAGAAATGCAGGTAGGTTTCAAAACTTTACAAGAATTTGTTTCAAAAGGATTGTTGCCAGCCTAGTTTCTGTCAATTTAAGGGTTTTTCTTTTTACTCGCCTTTAAAGAATGCATCCCTTAAAAAAAACCTCGAAAACTAAGAACAAAATACCCCAAACAAAACCTAAAAAACCAGCATAAAAGACCTGTTTCTGAACTGCATTCAGTGTCATGTAAAATACACAAATAAATTTCCTCCCACTGTCTCTGTTTGGTCAGAACAGGAATGTCTCAGTGCTGCTTCAGTTTCTCACTCTTCCTGCATGATTCATGGCAGGAATGCCATCTGAGACAGGCATGCACTGTTTGGGAACATTTCCCTCAATCCATTTCTTCCTGGCACAGTGCCTACTACACCTGGCACCGCAAACTGACCTCCAGTGGCATCTTCAGGGGCCACCAGAGCAGCAAATAATCAGATTACTAAACTGAGACTCATAAAATAAGACCCTGTCATCACACCAGAGGAACCCCTGTTAACACAGTCCGCGGGTTTTGCCCAGGTTAGAGCTGGGGACAGACCCAGCTGTCAGCAGCCACAGGCAGCACGAGCTCACACCAGTGTCCTCCAGCTACTCACTTGTACTTGTAGTCCACCACTCTGACCTCCAGCGTTGACACTGTTTTCAAAGCATTCACAAGCTGGGGAGAACAATAAAAAAGACAAGGATTTGGTGTCCTCCTTCAGTTAATTGCTTGAACTTGAAAATTCATTATGTTCTGAGTGCCCAAACTCTGATACGAGGGCTTGTGCATTGCAGTCTGCAGGCATTACAAAGGGTTTTGTTATGTCTCAACACTGGAGATGCTGTAATTAAAAGAAACAATCTGAAAGTGAAATAATTTAATCAGAAGATCTGCAGCGTCTGTTTGCTCAGAGGAAATACTTTTAGTATTACATTTGTAGTCTTCCTCTGGATATTTAGAAAGGGCAGCAAGGTTCAGTGCCTGGGGTCCAGAAATGGAGACTGCCAAGAAGGCATTTAAGAACAAATTAATATAAACATTGGACATATTTGTCCAAGATTTGCCAGAAAATAGATGTCTTGGCTGTACCTGGGAAAAAAAATTTTAAAAAATCAATCCAATAAGCAAAAATTTAGCTTCTAATAAATCTTTTTTAAAGATATAAAGGACCACACCTCATCCTGGTTTAATATTTTCCGGTAATCTGTGCTGCGTGCGAGGATGGTGACTCGAATTTTTCCATCCTAAAAAGAAAGAAGCAGCAGTGTATTAGCTAAGAGGCAGCCCTCACCAAAAAAAAAAAAAAAA
>VWZN01014357.1:464778-475310 GCA_013396955.1 Regulus satrapa
AAAAAAAAAAAATCCCAAACTCTTCCGTATTTACTTCTGGCAATTATTTGAGCAACTAAATATGTTCCTTCCATCCACATGTACTAAATAGATGATGTAACCACCTCAAAATTCACATCGTATTTTTTGACAGATTCAAAGCATCAAAAACTTTGTGAAAGTCTGATTATTAACCAAGAACTAAATATTTTCTGAAAGATTTATTTTATTCAGAACAAAAGAGCCTTTGTATTACACATTATATGGCAGTTTTTGAAAGCAGGAAAGCAGCTTTCTGGATGGCTTGTGCACAAGTTCCTTGGGAAAAAAAAATATTTTACTTCTATAACAGCTCCTCCTTTTACCTCTTTTAATTAATTGGACTCACAGGGGTGAGCGTTCCAAGTGAAATAAAGAGATTTAGCTGCATGACTCCCATTAGTGTCAGCAGGAGAAGCATAACTGAATGCCTGTGCAGAGCTCTGAATGTGCCCCTCAGCAATAATATGTGGGCTACTCTCCAGCAGACCCTTCAACCTCAACCAGCCCAGAACCGCCCCGGCCACCAAGGTAACGTGCAAAAACCATCAGTGTGAGCAACAAAGGAGCCCAGGATAGACAGATGGTACTGGGCAAGCATGGAAGGAGCAGATTCCAGCTCTGATCCCAGCTCAGCAGTATCCAAGGGGATTGATAAAGGGCAAGCTCTGCTCTGCTCTGTGGGATCCCCACTGCTGCTCCATGGAACACGTGTCTGACTTAACTAGGAAGGACACAAAGACCTCCAGCACAGAGAATGGACACAGGGATGAGACCCTAAGGTCGGAAGGAGAATGCTCCCACAGAAATAAGACGTAAAGGCAACTTCCACAAACATACATAAATGTTCTCTGAAAGCCTCTCCAGGGAAAACCCAAACCCTAAACATGACGGGAAAGGACAAAAAGTACAAAGATACACCCCCATTCCCCACTGCAGCAATAGAACAGCAAGCTGAACTGCTGCTCTCTGGCAAGAACCACCAGCTCCGTGTTACAGGTGCATGATGCAGTTATCACACCTTGGGTCCCTCCTGGGTAATATTTAATCTGTGCAGCACATGCTGAGAAAAGGCTCGGAACAGCCCTGTACCGTGACAGCCAGAGATCTGAAATTAAAAAAGCAATCGTTAATACACAAAGTTATTTTGCTCAGAAAACCGAGCTTTGTGATCAGGTTTTTACTGTTTTTGTGGAACAAAAGCCCAGTATCACGCACTGTGCTATTCACTGCAACACAAGTGGCACTTTCATGTAGAAAGAAATAGAACTCTCTCTAGTGCTAGAGCCTGAGTGTGTGAGCTAATACCCTCAGGGAAGTCTGACTGTGTTGGAGCTCTTGTGCTCTGCAAAAATAGTCAGTTCACAGTGCCCACCCATTGAAGAGGAATAATTTGCAGCTCCTGAGCTGTGACATAGGAGACTGCACACAACCAGCTGGAGTAACTTTAAAATCCAAATCTTTAGGGAAGACGATTGCATTTGAAGTTAGAGCCTTCCCTGCAGTGCATTTCATGGTGCTGGAGGGATTCCCCAGCTCGGATCCCACCCTGCCACGGCCCCCAGTGAGAAGGGATGGATAAAGGGGCTCACCAGAGGTGTGTTATAGAACAATCCGTATCGCATGCGAGGCAGCAGAGAGAACACGGCTTCTTTAAAGCACACCTGGGAAGGGGAACAAGAGTTACACCCCACTGCTGCCTCCCCCAGGCCATTCCCTGCCAGCCCTGCTCCTAATGAGCCGGCAATTACTGCTCCTGCCAAGGACAGCCTGACTTCCTCGGCTGTGCAAATGAACAGAACAAAGATCCCAAAAGAGCTCTCACTTGGGACACAAGTGTGGGAGGAGGTGATGACAACACCCCAGAACAGAACAAACATGGACTAAAGAGAAGGAAACCAGTTAGTGAGTTCACGCCTAGACTGAAGAGGCTAAAAGGAGCTCTGGATGAATAGATGCATTTTTCTGGTGTCTTTGTTTAGTTTTTGGGGGTTTTTTTTAATGATAAGCAGCAGGAATGCCAACAGTTACAGGGGGAAAGAAACACCTCAGGAGGAATCACAAGACTTCAGAAAAACCATTTGATAACCTTAACTTCAGCTGGGAGTCCTGCAGAAGCAAAACCCATTCATAAATACCACTTCACAGGACATAAAAGTTAGGTCCATCCATATAAAGGACAGACACAACACGGAATCAGGTTACAGCCCTGTCTCTTGTTTCTGAGGTAGAATACTCATATTACACAAATAAAACATGCATGGAAAGTATTAATGCTTTCCTCTGGAACATCCGTAACCCCAAGCAGCTTGAGAAGTTGTCATCTTTGCTCCCTAGTGACCATGAATTAAAAACAAAATATAGAATTCCATACCCTTTTAGAGTCAAAGGTTTTCAAGTGAATTATTTCATAGTCAGTAAATGCCTTCCATGTCTCACTGAACAGGTCACCATAGCCATATGAGCTCTAGGAGGAAAGCAAGAAAAAGCAAGGGAACAACAGTTAGCTAAATGCATATTAGAACATGTCTTCATGATTTGCAGGTTCTTTAAATGAGTTTTAATACAATTAATATGTGCAACACCACCACAGGACCCAAGGCAGCCTAGCACAGAACACACATTACTCAGCACCAAACTCTGTGTTTGTACTGGCAGGTAACTCAAATTACCTCTCAAGTAGTTAATTTTTAATAAAAACTTCTACAAATTAGCAAACTAGACAATTTCTTCAGCAGCAGATTATAATTTCTGAGTTAGGAGTAAGAATTACTACTTTTCCCAGAGTCAACAGAACACAAGTTACATTTGAAGTAACACAAATATAGGGATGATAGAAAGCCTGAATCTGCACCCCTGAGATTAAAACCACAAAACCGCCCGGGAATTCAAGTGCAGCACTGAAGTTGGAGGTAAAAAGTCACAAGAAGTTTGTTTTGCATTTGTCTGTTTTGGGATTGTCACTTGCATATGGCACATGTATCACAAATTGAAGGCAACGATCTGATGTGATGGAAGAAACAACTAAGAGGTTTCTATACAGAGCAGTAAAAACCTTTCCCCTTTGCAGCAACGTTCTGTGGGGAACTTTTAAAGAGCCATCTACTCCCTTCGATGTTATCCCATCAGCAGGGGCTCCTGCCTTCAATCTGTCACCTTTCCTACACATCCCAGGGCTGAGTCCCCACCTCTTGCTCTTCAAATGCAATTAAATGTGCCCTCAGGAGCCCTGGTGCAGATTCTCACTAAAGCTTCCTTTCAACTCTGGGCCTGGCTCAGGCTGCTTGGAAAGTTGCGTGGGAACATTCTAAATCAGAAATTTGAAAATAGGACTACAAATGATAGCAAGAGAGAACAGATATCTGGTGAAATGTGAAAGAATCTAAAGGGCACCAGATTTTTTTCGGTTCAAGGGGCCTTCCTCTTACTCTGCCATTAGCTTTTAATGAATTTTACAATCCAGACTCCCTTCTGGCCATGTATTACAGGAGCTGCTCTCCCAGATTAGGAGTGGAGAACTGATGAAAGCACCACTTTCTAACCCTCTCCGGTCCCCTTAAAAGTGCTTTATAAACATTTCTTCCCTGCATTCGCAGAGGATCTGCACACCAACACCCAGTGGAATTCCTACTCATTTTCTGCTTTGTTTAACCTACATCTAAGGGCATTACTCTTTAATAAGAACAGTGGCTAGGAAGTATGGCCAAATCTAATTACATCAAGGAAAGAAAAGAAAAAAAAAAAAAGAGAATGAATAATAAGCTCAAGTGCACCTTTTGATGAGCACAGGCAGCTCATCAGCAGTTGACTGGTGCCATCACCTGGCTTTGCACAGCAATGAACTCCAGCTGCCCGAGCAGGTAACACTCATTTAAAAAGATAACAGTGTGTCGCTATTCAAATGGTGCATTTGAAAGAGCTATTTGATTCTGTAACACGATATATAAGACAAAGAGTTGCTTTTCAAAGCAATTTGCAATGCTGTCTGACACCTGAGCTTTTCTGAAAGCCATCAGAGCTGGATTAACAGGTCCCTGTGCAACACCTAGAGAGCTCACTTATCTGACAGATGGCACTGATTTAAGGTTTAAAATACAACAGAATTAGGAAAAAAAGAGTTTATTCTAGCCAAGCAGGTTTCTCATTAAACAGTAAGCAGGGGATATTTGTAGTTCTCTATTGAAGTTAACTTTTCCTAGCTCTAAATGCTCAGAGAGAAAACTCAGCACTTTTTGATCACAAAACAGGTGTGGGGCAATGCCATATTTAACAACTGTTATTTCTGGACCAGATTATGCATGTTACCTGGCATATTACAAATTGCCCAGTTGTTTGTTATTTAGTTTAATACCATCCTACACAATTTAGGTACTTAATTTTCAATAAAACTAATATAACTCAAACATAGTCAGGGCTTCAACTCCACAGTACAGCAGAAACAGCCCCACTTAAAAACTTATTTTACGTTGTCATGGCAATGTGAGAGGTGGTTGAGAGAAGTTACTGCAAGAAGGCTACTTAAAGGAATTAAATATTAAACTCTGTTTTAATATATATAAGGACTTAATTTAGCTGTTTTCTTTACTACAGGCTGCCCATTACTGGTTTTGCTAACATGCAAGACTGCATTTCTTTTTAAATATAGAAGAAACAGCTGGGCATATCCACTTCAATATTCCAAGAGAAAAAAGCCTACAAAAACCAGTTAAAACTTCAAATGCTACAAACTAGAAATACTGATCAGGTTATTTTTGATGTCACACCAAAAAAAAAAAAAAAAAACCAACAATTATGTACTAGCAAAGCTGAGCATTTCAACAGCCCATGGTTCATCATAGAAAATCTGTTCTCTAACTATTACTCATGCATTAAAAGGATCCAGAAATTTATCAGTTCCACGTGGCTATGCCCACAAGAGAACTAAGGATTGGCTACTAACACCTTCAGAGCCTCAATAAAGCAGAAATACAATTCATCACAAATATGTTAAAAGCACAGCAGACTTACAGTGTCCCACATGACTATGTTGACATCAGTACTGAAGGAATTGTTGATATGCTGGGTAATGTAAAGATTGACAAAATCACAGAAGTGATGGTACATATTAACACCTGAGAAAGAAAGAACTGTTAGCAAAACACTGCATTACTTGCTCCACTTTTATTGGTTTATGCATTTTTCTTGATCAGTGTCCTGCATTTTTTATTTATATAAGAGAGCTGCCACAAAGGTATAATGTAGATGGGCAAGTCGAATATAACCTTTGTCTACTGCAGTACAAAAAAAAAGTATACTAAATATACCAATTACCTGCATCTAATTTCATGAAGTACGTTGGCTTTTCAATAACAATGTCACACTTCCCATCTTCTAGAGGCCTGAAGTCTAATGCAGTGAATGTCTGGAGTTCTGCAAACCTAGAAAGATTCAATCCCACAGAATATGGTTTGACATCAACACATTTAAACAAATGTACTTCATATGTCTCAGGTTTAGTAACTGTCCTTCCAGTCCATTTCAGTTAACAGGACTGCTGAAAACTGATAGAGTCTGACAATTAAAATGATTTGAAATTATAATGGTAGGTTCTTCGGGGCTTCTAGAGGTTAAACACTGCCTTTGATGTCAGGAGTGAACAGCACCTTTGATCTCCAAATTAAGGCAGCAGGGATGTAACAAAGAGCCTCAGAGCTCGGATCTGTGGCTCCACCCAACTTGATCTGCCTTGCCGAAGACAATTAAGCAAGATTTCCATGCTTTGGTTGGAATAATGAATGTCGAGGCAGTATTTATTGTTCCCGCATCTAAACAAGGATGAGAAGTTGTGATGACAATAGCAGGTAGAGGAGAAAAGTCTTCCTCCTCTGCAGCAGTTCTTGACTTAAATTAAACATCAATAAAAAATGGGGGAAGAAAAAGAAAATACAAGCAAAGCATAAGAATGAATTATTATTTGGACCTTAACGGCTCCCGTTCCTTCATCAATTAACTGGCAAGGCAGCTTTGAAGTGCTAACATGCAAACTGTGATGCTCTGCACTTACAGCCCAGCCTGTGGACCCAGCCCACCTCCCATTCCCAGCACAGGCTCCCTGGGAAGGCCGTGTGAGCACATACCCACATCATCCTCACCGAGGGCTGCGCCACCTCGCACAACCAGGGCCAGCTTAAGGCAGCTCACCACAAAACAATCACCCCTTCTACACACAGACTAGGCACAGCACCTGCCCAGAAAACACCTGAAGGGTAGGACTTCCCAATTGCAAGGTGTTTGCACATCACATCACACAATCACACGCAGTGTGGTTCAGACTTTCTGCAGAGATGTAATTGGCAGAGGTTTCTAATATGAACTCTCAAACTGACCTTAAAAGGAGCAAATCTTTCCTCAGTAAGAAATCCCCTACACACAACTGGTAATGCCAATGAGAAAAGCCAAAAATAATTAGCAAGGGAACTTGGAAGCAGCCTTGATAAGAGATTCTTACCAAGACTGCAGAGGGCTCTTGCGCTGACCTTCAGCCAAAAAGGCTGGAATGTCGAGGGTACAATGACCACCAATTTCTCCCTTCTGGAAAAAGTCTTCTTTGAATCTAATGCAAATTAGAAAAAGTCTATCAGCTTATGTGCAACAGGGCTACCAGTGCCCTCCAATCTCAATTACATACTCAAGCCAGTGCTACTTAGTCTCAGTTCAGCAGGGCGCTTCATACATATTTAAAAGCTGAGTATTTTCCTCAGCCTAACTCAGGAACTTCCTACTACTCTCAAATAAAGATAGTGGCGCCCTTGAGGGTCTAGACATCACCTTAGAAAGCAGCACTAATCCACCCAAAATGTTAGTAAGAATTATTTACAACTACCCACATGAGTAATTTAAATAGATTGCTTCATGACAGTGATGCATCACTGCATGACAGGATCATCACTGATTGGAGTTTTTGTTTGTTTTGTTGGTTTTTAGCAATTTCTTACCAACATTTACCTCAGATTTCACAACCCACTTCGCTACCCAAGGATTTTATACAACATATGAAGAGCGAGGTGCAAGAACAAATTTCCTGAAAACAAGTTGCCAGCCAAAAGCACTATCTAAATTAGCTTTCAGGACAGGCTGTGATGGTGACAAAACCCATTCTGAAAGGTAATATCAGTCTAAGTCATGAACCAGATCAAGACACTGACTTCAAAGACAAGGCAGAGGGTCATGCTAGCACTACTGGCATGGTTTTTTCATCCAGTTTCCAATACGCATCTTTTTAATTCAGGATGTGGAAGATCCAGGTTCAGATCTCTCCTCAGTCACTCAGCATCTAAAAATGCAGCTCCTGGATCTGGTATAAAGGCACAGGCAATGTCTTGGTCCCTCAGACAAAAATAATTGTATTTTGCACATCATCTGATCAAGGAAGGACCCGATGAAGACACAGAAACGTCTTCCTCTCTTCCATCAGGGAGGATTTCAATCACCCATCATCATTCCATAAAACTGAGAACTTGGGTTTTGACACCACCAGCAGAAGCCAGCAATGAAGAGGTGTAAACCTTTACAGGGCTTCAGCATCAAGCCTCTGATCAGCAGTAAAACCCACAGCAACGAGCAGACCAGCATTGTTAAACGAATTCTCAAAACCTTTTCACTGCCATCCCATTTTTGCTAAACACAGGCAAATCACAGACCTGTCGTGGTTTCTCTTTACAGCTCGTAAATCAATGTACAAGTTTGTTGCTCTGCAATGCTGAAGGTACTGGGAACAGGTCAGAGATGAATCCCCCTGTTAAGAACAAGTAGAATTCTGTCAATAACAAAAATTATTTTTAAAAGCAAGTCCAAAGTATCACATCTATTAGAAATACCTACTGTTGCTGCAGGCTTGCAATGGGTTTTCACTTCACTGAGCCTCTCTCGAACATATCCAAAGTCTGCTTGTTTCCAGAATATCTGCTGGGCAGTCTCGATGTCACTTGCCCTGATGGGTGAAGGAGAGAGGAAACAAATCAAGGTCTGTTGCTCAACTCTAGTAATAACTTCAACAGATAACAATTTTCCACTGAAAGGGCAACAGAAGAACCAGCCAGTTATTTTATTGGCATTTAAGATGCCAAAACAGGAAGCACTTATTAGTTGCATGTAATGAAAACATCAATGACAGTTTAAAGCTATTTCCCCCTAAAAGGGTACAAATTTCTTTTTCCTCTGTTTTTAAAGCTAAGAAAGGAAATACAGTTATTTTAGGAATCTGAATTCAAGGCTAAATCAGAATAAGGAAAACATTCTGTCAGGAAGCATTTCTAGCAGTATTTTCTTCCTTAAAAAGTTAATTTTTTAAAATCTTGTGAAAGGCTCATTATGCATAAATACACACATTAGACAAACACAGGTGTCCACAAAAAAAAATCATGCTTTAAATTCTAAATATCATGATAATGTTTATTTCATGCCTATATCAAAGTGAGCACTACACTATTTTTTTACCATAACATACAGTAGACATTTAAAATTAAACTTACCACCCAGTTTCAACATAATCACACACTGGGTAACTGAACCTGTTCTCTGACCTGCAAGATTTCTCATAACCCCAGCAGGATTTTAGTTTCTTCAAATGCTTCTGCAACACAGAATGAGTGAATCAGGTTTTGAAACAGGAAAATGGCAAATTACTTCAGTAAGCTGTTAGCTTTTAAACGACATCTTGCTCATCAATCTTCCATGAAAGGTTTTTGGTTAGGTCTGTTTTTAAACAGAGTTTGAGAAACAACAGTCAGATTCTCCACGCACAGCAGAGGCTCCAAAGTGGACACACATGCACGACAGTTACTCTTGTCTTTTACATGCCCTAAATCCTTTCCCTGACTAATTAGCAAGGCGACCAATTAATTATATATACACACTGCTGCCAGTCCCAAGAACAAACCACACCAACAGGACATTTGAACAAACAAACAGGAAAAAAAAGCAAACTTACTTTATATGGGCAAAGAGGATCCTGCTTACAGATGTCAGCAACATGCTGGTTGTTGTGCAGAAAGTAGGGGATATGCTCATCTGGCAAGTTGATGGTGTGGTAGCTATAGAAGGGCTCTTCTGGAATGTTTGGGAATTCAGTAGGATTTTCAGCTTGGGAATAAGCCAGAGTTTCTTGCAGTAGCAATCCAAACACAAGCAACATAAACATGGCAACCTGTGAGTTCTGTGCTTTATAAATAAAATAGGGGGGGGAAAAAAGAAGAAATTAACAGATCTGCAGCATTTCAAGCACACAAGACAAAATTCAATCAGAGCCAGAAATACAGTCAAAGAATTTGTACTTGCATTTCTGGGCTGGCTTCTTTTTCCTGTGAAGACCAAACTTTCACTGAGAGGCCAGACTGCACAACCTCGGGATTATCTCCGAATCATTAGTCATTGAGTGTTATTACGCACTACAAACTCCCAGTCAAGCTAAAATGGGTGTGTTTACTTTAGCTAAATGCCAAGGGATCCTGAGAGTTCAGTGTGGAAACTAAGTATAGAGCATGTAATATCCAGTGAGAAGGGAGAAAAAAGCAGAACTGGGGGGAGGGGTGAGAAAAGAAGGATTTTTATTTTTAAAATAAGTATGAAAATACTACATTCTCCACTTTGAACTAATCATTAGCTGAGGGGGAAAATAGCCAGACACAGAGGGTCACAAATAAGTCTGTTACGGGATGCTTGTTTTTAGTGCTTAATATCACATTAAAGAAACTTGACTACTGTGTGTACTCTATACACGTATTCTGTATCTATTTTTGTATACAACAGAAGTGTATTTATATATATATATATATATACACATGTACACACATAGGCCGCCACATCTGGATACCCTAAAGCTGACTGCATACCTTCCTGCTAATACAACCTTCTCATCTAACACCCCTGCTTTGAACCATTAAACCTCCTGAGGAAAGAAAAAAATGGCCTGCATCTAAACTCCCCCTTTTTTGGTGTTATAATTTGCAAAAATTTGCATGCTTGCTTTCAACCGAAGCCTTTAGCAAAATTCCTACGGTACAAGTAGTTTTACCTGTTTGGTTTGAGAGGAACCACTTCAGATTTCCCAGGCACAGAAACCTAGAGCGGGGAAGGAAGGTGGAGTCAGAGCCGTCCTGTGAAAGGAGCTTTCCTCGGGACACTGTCCTGCTCCTGGGACACGTTCCCAGCAATGCGAGCAGCTCCCACAGCCCGCGCCCTGCTCTGTCCCATCACTCGGCGCCTTGCCCCGGCACACAGCCCGGGCCGTGGGGTGTTTATCCCGCAGGGATCTCCCCTCTGCCATCACAAACCCCGCGTGTCCCCGGAACACGCGGCCCCTTCCCCACGCCTGGGCGCTGGCTGAGGAGCTGTCACTACGGGAAGGGACATCCCGTGCCAGGCCGAGCTGCGTTCCGTGGCACACCCAGAACTGGACCCGACCTCCGGCCCAGCCGGACCTGGCGCTGGACCCGCCCGCCCCGTCCCGGCGCAGCACCGCATCTCCCCGCATCTCC